>WBZZ01006708.1:17500-117500 GCA_019918135.1 Paulinella micropora | reverse complement strand
GTATGGCACCCCACGGGAAGAGGAGGTGGTTGGGCCTCTTCCCACTGGTTTCGAGGCTATGTCGTTGTGTTGGCTCCGAGGCTATGTTGTTGTGTTGGTTCCGAGGCTATGTTGTTGTGTTGGTTCCGAGGCTCTGTTGTTGTGTGGGTTCCGAGGCTATGTCGATGTGGGTTCCGAGGCTATGTTGTTGTGTTGGTTCCGAGGCCATGTCGTTGTGTTGTTTTTTATAAGACATACACCACGTGGGATCAAAGGGGTATTTACATTCCGCGATCTAGGGGTGGTGACGGGTTTCGAGGCGTCCCAGATATTTACCACAAAACGTCCTCATGCGCTGGCAGACCGCATGAAATGTCTGCTACCCCTGTGAGTACCTCCATGCGGGACCTACCCAGTCTCGTGGAGCTCTCACGCGGGGAAGATCAATCATTTGTAGTTGATTTCCTGCAAGGTACCCGACACTGTGCGGGTAGTAGGGACTTCCTTTTGGGGCCTTCTATGCAGGATGGTTAGAGTCACTCTTCCCTCCCCAACATACTCACTGCAGTCCCTGTTGGGTCGAGGGATGGAGGCGCATGGCCATCGGGCTCAGCCATGACAGATCAATATATATATATATATATTATTATTATTATTATGATTATTATGGACACCGTGATAGCCCAGTGGTCAAGTTCTACCATCTGGGCCCTGTCGCCAGTTCGATTCCCGTCGGTGCCACCAGTATTTTCATTGAACATACCGGTCTATTTCTGGACCAGTATTTTCATTGAACATACCGGCCCGTCTGGAAGTGTTGGAACTGCCCTTGCGGGGGTGTCATTAGAGCTTATCGTCAATTCTTCGTACTCCCCTCACGGGTGAGACGATGAAGGCGCATGTGCAGAAATGCATCAGCCATTGACAGAGAAGCACTATTATTATTATTATTATTATTTTTGGACACCGTGATAGCCCAGTGGTCAAGTTCTACCATCTGGGCCCTGTCGCCAGTTCGATCCCCGTCGGTGCCACCAGTATTTTCATTGAACATACCGATCCGTCTGGACCAGTATTTTCATTGAACATACCGGCTCGTCTGGAAGTGTTGGAACTGCCCTTGCGGGGGTGTCATTAGACCTTATCGTCAATTCTTCGTACTCCCCTCACGGGTGAGAAGATGGAGGCGCATGTGCAGAAATGCATCAGCCATTGACAGAGAAGCAATATTATTATTATTATTATTATTATTATTATTATTATTATTATTATTATTATTATTATTATTATTATTATTATTATTATTATTATTATTATTATTATTATTATTATTATTATTAATGGACACCGTGATAGCCCAGTGGTCAAGTTCTACCATCTGGGCCCTGTCGCCAGTTCGATTCCCGTCGGTGCCACCAGTATTTTCATTGAACATACCGGTCCGTCTGGAAGTGTTGGAACTGCCCGTTCGATTCCAGTCGGTGCCACCAGTATTTTCATTGAACATACCGGTCCGTCTGGAAGTGTTGGAACTGCCCGTGCGGGGGTGTTATTAGAGCCTATCGTCAATTCTTCGTACTCTCCTCACGGGTGAGACGATGGAGGCGCATATGCAGATTAGTAGTATAATATGAAATTTACAAGGCTCGTTTTTTCGTGCCTTAAAACGACCTCATAAATTTCATTTATCTTCTCCTATTAATCTCCCACACAATGAATACAAGAGCATAAAACACCCCAAAGAGCCCTCCACAGATCACTGAGAGAAATATATCATAAAAGAAAAAATTTTGTCTTTGATATAGAATATCTCAAACATGTTTGAGATTACGCGCAAACAGAAGAGAGCGGAATATGTAAAGGAAAGAAGAAAACAGAAATATACATGTGTATGTGGTAAAGTAATAGGTATATATGGAAAATACCAACACGAAAAATCTGACTTTCATAGATACTACTTCGCAGAGAAAGAAGATGTTATGATGGGAGGACATAAAATTATTTGTATAATTCGTAGAAATGACGACATGGAAAGATATTATAAAAATCACTCGTGATTTGTTATAATAATGTTATAAAATGTAAAATCATTTAAAGAAATAAATATTATTACTTATATAATATGTCTTCTATAATGATACAAGCGGACAAGGAATTGAAAGAACTATACAACTTACATTTTCCAGAAGCATTAGCAGACGATAGAAGGATTAAGAAATACACAAGAAGAGAAACGCTTCAACTATATAGCAAAGCCTTTAAGTTTTGGGATGAACAGAAAAACAAAGCATTAGATGCTCCAACAATGTTGAATATTCACAAATGGAAAATATGTGAAGAAGCAATAAGACAACTTAAATTAAGGGTGTTGATTGTATTAAATAATAAAATATAAAATCATTTAAAGAAATAAATTATATTACTTATAATATAGATATGGGGAGACACAAGAAATATCTCACACCTGAGGACAAACGAAAGGCTAACTCCGAAAAGACGCTCGCATATTACAAAAGAAATAAGGATGAAATTAATCAAAAAAGGAAGGAGTAATTAAAAGAACGAAATAGAAAACTTAAGGAATATGAAGAAATGAAGGCGAGAGGAGTATAAAAAAAACAAAAAAAACGAAAAATGATTTTTTATAAAATGAATTTCATGTTAAAGGTAAGACAATCTTATATATATATATATAAAGGTAAAACAATTTAATTTATTTTCATTATTTTTATATCCTCACTAATATAAAAGTAAAATATGCCACCACCATTACAGCCCAGACCAACGAAGGAAAATGTAGAACTAGCGAAGGTAAGGGCGAATTTGAAGAAAACTACAACAAGAGAAAACAAAAGGGAATTTAAAGTAGTAGAGTTAAAATCTAGGCGAGACAATAGATTAAACTCTCTTACATACGAGAAGCAAGGATTAGATATAAATTTTTATGATACTGACGCATTAGAGCGAGAGGTTCTACTTCCTATACTATTAGATGCGAAAAGAAATAGTATGACAGGAAATGCAGACGTTCATATCACCATAACATACATAACTGACCACGAAGAATTAAATAGATATTATAAAAAGAAAACATTTAATTCTTTTCAAATTAAAAACTATGGTGCTTTTATTGAAATGTTGAATGAGTTTAACATAAGCAATATTGAAGCATCAGGACTAGGTTATGAACGGATTATTGAATATGCTAAGGTAGTAGTAGTTCAAAAAAACGGAGGAGGATGCTATGAGGGAAAATACAAAAGCAAACAAACGAAATATGATGAAAGTATATTAATATCTCCAGCCAGCAAAAATAATAATTGCTTATTCTTCCTTTGTAAAGACATTCTCAATATGACACTTATTAATAGAAAAAGATATAATGATATTAGAGAACAATTCAATCTTTCTAATGATTGCCCTATACCATTCTCTACAGCCGTAAAAATCCTTAATACTTTGATAAAAGAAGGAAAGACATATGAAATAACAAATGCCTTAACAAAAGAAACTATAAGCACGAACAACATCGGAGAAGAAGCAGATATTATGATTTACTTAGAGAATAACCACTATTTTGGATTAATTAAAAGATGTAAAAAGAAATGTGAAAAATGCCTGACTAAGTATTTTACTAAACATACTTGTAATCCAAAAATGATAAATTATGCGAATAGAGAAATATTAAAGAATGGAAAGAGACATTTAATAACGAAGGCACATAAAGAAAAATATAATAATAAAGATGAACTTCTTCATTACGACCTCGAAACTTTTAGAAATAACACGCTTGCTGACTGATTTGATATTCACGACTGCTATATAGTCGGATATACTCAAGGGACGGAAGGATTTAAATATTATGCTGGTATTAATTGTATTTCTAAATTTCTTGATTTAGTCTTAGAGAGAGGAAGAAAGTTAGCATTAGAATGGGCTAACAAAAAACCACCATATCTCCGACGCGTCGGAGATAATCCAGTCAAGAAAGTAGCAGGAGTAAGAAAGAAAAAGAGGAAAGATGAAGAAGCACCAATTTTATATGTGAATGGTTTTAACGGGGCGAACTTTGACCACTACTTTATTAAACAGGAATTAATAAGAAGAGGTATCAAACCAAAATCTCACATGATTAATAACGGCTCAATAATCTCTTTACAATTTGAAAATATTAAAATGTGGGATATGTGTAAGCATACTCAGGGGACGTTAAAAGAAAACTTAGAAAATATGAAATGTAAAACTCTTAAAGGAGATTTTGACCACGACAAGGCATCTACTTGGGAAACAATGAGCGAAGAATTAAGAAATAAGTGTCTTGAATATTTAAAGTGCGATGTTATGGGGTTCAAAGAGTTATATGACAAAATAAACACAGAGATATTTGAAAAACACTCAGTGAATTTAACTTCGTACATTTCAACTTCAAGCCTTGCTTTCAATATCTGGAAGAAAATGATTGATGGTAAGCACGATGTAAGACTCCCAACTATTGAACAAGAGAAGGCATTTAGAAAAGCGGTTATCGGAGCAAGAACATATCCAAGCAAAAAAAGATTTATTTCAAAACAATACAACGACTACTTAGCAGGGAAAATCACATTTGACGAATTAACCGATTATTTAGTTGATGCGGATGTCGTATCTTTATACCCAACAGCGATGCTTAATTTATTCATGGTTGGAGAAATTAAGATGGCTATCGCACCATTTGATTATAATAATCTTCCTATCGGTATTTACAATGTTGATTATATCTCACCAAAAGACATATTACATTCAAGAATAGGACAGAGAAATAAAATGGGTTCATTAAAGTGGAATTTAGCTGATATGAAAGACCAATGGCTCACAAGTGTTGATATTGAAGATATAATTAAGGAAGGCTACGATATAACAATTCATAAAGGATACTATACAGAGGAGGCTGAACCAGTTTTCAAAGAATATATATTAGAAATGTTTAAGGCGAAAGAAAATAACGAAAAAGGCACACCACAATATTTATTAGCCAAACTATTTATGAATTCGTTATACGGAAAGATGATACAACGACCTATCCCAACAGAAGCAGAATATATTAAATCAAATGAGGAGTATTGGAAATTTTGGACAAAAAATTATATATCTGATGTGGTTGAATTCAAAGATAAAGACGGAAACAAACTTTGGCACGTATCTGGAATGCCTAGAAATGAAGTAATAATTGAAGAGAGTATTACAAAACCTTCTCACTACGGGGCTTTCATTCTAGCATATAGCAGGCGAATTACGTATAACTACATAAAAGAGGCTAATCCAAATAAAGATATAGAGGCTGATTTCTATTACACCGATACCGATAGTCTAGTGTTGCATGTTAGGTTCGCCAAACTAATCAAAAGGCTTGGTGATAAATCTCTCGGAGGAATAACGGATGACTTAGGAGATTGCTGTAAGATAATAAGAGGAATATGGATTGCTCCTAAATTGTATATGTTAGAATTTACAACGAATGAAGCATTTCTCCCTTACCTTACTAAGAATGATTTGAAACATAAAGACAAAGGAGTTCATATAATTGAATGCTACGAAAACGAAGGAGTAAAAAAGAGATACTACCACCTTAGAGGTAAGGGGTTGAATTCAAAGGGGTTAAATCCAGAAGTATATGAAAAGATGGATTTAGGTGAAAGCATTGAAAATGTTAGAGATTTTCAAATGAAGAAAATCCATTTATCACGAAATACCAAACAGCAAAACATTAACCATTTCAGCATTGTTCATACTATAAACATAAAAAAGAAAGTTAATGAGAATAAATGGTGCGGACGCGAGTTTATCAACAAAAATGATAGTATCCCTAACGGATATCAAACGATGTTTATGAGCAAGCGAAAATGAGCGAAGCGAATGAAAGCGATGCTCATAAATATCAATTAATTTTTTTTTCTATAAAATATATACCATATACTATACTATGACCACCCTCACCAGACTATGTGAGAAGTTTGAGAAACTCTCTATTGAAAATAAAAAAGAAACATTTTCTCTTACCGATGTTAAAAAGATAATTACTGACGAAATCCAAATTATTGAAAATGCGCGGGCTGGCAAGCCAACCGATGTTTTTCCATTTGGTAAATATCGTAGCAAGAAAATTCAAGATGTAGCAGTTATTGATAAACCATATCTTGAATGGGTTATGAAATAGCCTTGGTTTGATAAATTTACCGACATTAAAAGTGAAGTAAAAAAATACATTTAATAAAAATTATTTTGTAGTATATATCATGACTGACCTGAGCACCAAACAGGACTACTTGAATGAAATTGAAAAATGGAACCTTGACGGCGAAATAAAAAAGCCGACAATTAAATGAACTAAGCCTGACATTGTTTCTTTCTATGAGCAATACAAACCCCGCGACGACAATGTGAAAGTAGTTATTCCATTGGAGGCTACATTACAAAAAATGATGGAGGAACCGAGCACACCTTTTAAGGCGACTGATTTAAAAGAGACTAGTATCACAGAAATCAAGGCTAATGTTGGCGAAGAAATAGCGAATGCTACATGTACAGAAGAAGGATGTATATTAAAGAAAGATGTTGTTCTTCAATATGGAAAATATGCACACAAAAACATTGAAGATGTAGCCAAAATTGATAAACCATACCTTGAATGGTTATTCAACAGCAGTGGTGCCAAAATGTGGATGACATAAAAAAAATTATTTAAATCATTGATATTTTATTCAATTAATTTTTTTTTGCTTTCTGTATCACTGATCCTCTACGAAGTTAGCAATAATATTGACATTTCCTCCTCCACCAGCAGAGACAGACTTCTGTGTAAAAATCAATACATCACTCGGTGATAGGTATATATCATAACTTCTAAAATTGATTTGTTGAGTTGAAGCACTATTTACATATAGTTTAAAAATTGTTGTTCCGTTTGCGATAGCACTCGCCTTTGTGTCAGTATCTACAATCGAATACTTAGAATCAACATCTGCAAAACCTGCTCCAGTTAGTGTTCCATTTAATACCATTCTGACAACATTTGACTTAGTATCTTCATTTGTAATACTTATCAAAGTGGGATAAACATTTGAATAATTTGTTAAATTAGCACCGCCCGCATCAAATGTTGCTTTATTCCTGATACTAATAATAGGGCTTTCAGTTGTGTTTGCTGCTTTACTTCCTTCCACTTCGTTGGTTATACTTGTGTTTATTGTATTACTTCCTTCAATAAATAATCCAACACTTGCTGTTTTAAGAGTTTGAATTCCGATAGCAGCATCATTCCTCATCAATGCTGTAAATGGTAAAGTAGTGTTTCTTAGACTTACACCTGTGTTGGCATTCGCATACTTAATAGTATGGACTAATTGAAATTCTCCTGTCGTAGGATTTTCAATAGAAAACCTTATAGCACCAAAGCCTAAATATTGAAATTGAATTTGGAATACATTTCCTTTACTCCAATCAATAACAGGCATATCTTTTGTTCCATTGCACGGGTCATCCCAGTTTGCTTGTTGAATATAAGTTGTTGCACCTCCTTTGGCATGTAGAATACTCATCCAGACATTAGTTTTATAAAAATAAAAACCATTTGAAAAATCACTTTCACCAATTCCTACACACGAATAATAGGATTTTGTGTCATCAGTTGTCCATATAGCAGTGAAGCGACCAACAACTCCCATACCAGTCCGATATTTTATTCTTCTTTTACTTGTTAGGATAGCATTCACTGTGTTATCGGCTTGAGTTTTTAATTCAGCCATATTATTGAAAAATGACACAGACGATTTTGTTTCTGTTTTTGTCCATATCCTTGTATTAATAGTGTATGGAAAGATTTCCTGAACAACTGGAGTTAATTGTCCAACTAGTGTTTCTCCAAAAGCAGTTTTCATATTATCAGTTTTAATGCCACCATCATATCCAACACTGACGTTTATAAAATCTCCGTCTGGATTTTGTGAGATTAAATTTCGTTGGTGGCTCATTGTTATATATTATTTTTTTTAAAAAAATTAACTATCAAAATTAATAATTACCCACTTAACTAATTGTAATAACATTTACCTTCACTTGAACCTCTCGCTGAGTGATAGCAAGAGTGTAATGATTGAGACCAACATTTGCAGTAGTAGCCATCATCTCCCAGCGTCTCTCTTGAGAAAGGTCAAGCCCACTAATTTCATTCTGGTCTTTACTCCAAAGCGGGCGAGTGTTGTCAAATGTATCAACCCAGAACCAGTTGTATTGATAGACATTGCTATTTACCAAAGCACTACCTTCAATTTTATTTTTTAGATACATGTAATCTTCAAGGGTTGTATTAGCAGTGCTAATATTAAATTCTTGAAGTCTAGACCCGTCAAGGGTAGTATAGAAGGAGGTAATCTTTGAACCATTCCTATTATCGTTATCATACGCGGTATTCTTTGTTTCTTCATTATTGAATGCCGAATGGTACATTTTCTTAATTCTCCGTCCGTGTCCTCTATCGAACCTCATAATAATGTTTTGACTTGTAGATGCCTGAATTGTGTTTTTGTATGAGTATGGATAGTCAATCGTAAAAGACATACCTTCGGCACTGCTCACTTTTTGTTGAATAGACTGGATAACATCAGGGTTTGTTTCAACCGCTAGAAACAAGTTTAAGTTTGCTACCTGTGAATTAGTTGTGCAAGGAAAAGAACCTTGATTTGCTGTGTTAATAGTGGTAGCAAGACCTGTATTAGCATCAACACCACCAACATGATAAACAGTTCTGTTACTAGCCGCCCAAACAATTCTCATGGTCAGAATTTCAGGAAACATAATAGTCTTATCAAGTGCAAAAATAGTATTGTAAATCATAGACAATGGAATCTTCACATAAATAAGGGGGTCTGTGTTAGCACCACCAATACCTCCCTCAAGATACTTCGCCTCAGTGTATGAAACATTCACAGCAGACAAAGCACCCGCTCCAGTTGTCAGCAAAGTATCATCATGTCTTCGTGCATTAAGTGATGGAGGAGCAATAGCCCCAGCAATAGCATTACCAAAACGATTTAATGTTGCCTGAAGGTGACCATCGGTATCAATACTACCTGCTACAGTCGCCACACTTGCCTGTTGTCCAGCATACACGTTAGCAGTAAATGCTGTTGTTGCTCGCCCATCAGCATTACACTTTTGAAGCATACACCCAACACCATTACCTGCTCCATGGTTCTCAAGTACCAAAAAGTCCTTCAATGAAGTCTCGGGCTTCCAAATCATTTTCGTAATAGTTCCGACATGATTCAAATCACACAAATAAACACCACTACGGGTTTGAAGTTGAATCTGTCTAATCATACTCAAACAATCCATAAAAATACGATTGTGTCTATCTACAACTCCTGTAGCACCAGGGATGTAAGTGAAACTCAGCACCGACTTCGCCAAGTTAAATGGGCGACTGATAAGGTCAAATGTGCTTTCCTGACCGCCCGCTGAAGTAACAACAACATTTCCTGCTCCTTCGCGAGGAGTAAGTTTGTTAAGGCGATACGAACCGCTGATATAATCAGTCTTACTGAAGTCTAATTCGCCTCCGTGTTGAGTTGGCATTTTTGTTTTTTTAGGCAGTTGTGAAATTAAGTAATTCACCAGAATATATTAGAAAGATTTTAAAAATCTTTCAGCAAAAAATAAAAATAAAAAAATAAATAATTCTAAAATAATTATCTGGACTTTAACAAATTGAAAAATGATGTAAATAAATTAAAATAATTAGTCTCTCTGTAAATCAACAAAGTCATTACAATGCCGAGCCCATTAAGATTTATAGCCTGCTCGTTTTCGTCTGTAAGATAAAACCTATATACATTATTTGAACTGGTTGATAATTTCTTACCATACTCTGACCCACTTCCATCGTATATAATGGCACCAAATGGAATTTCGTTGGCGGTGTATATTTCTTGTAGCACGTGATTATCTCCTTCACCAACTAAGTCCGATTGAAGGTATAAAGTCTTTTCACCAGTTAGAATAATCACATTTGGTGATTTAATAAAATCATTAGCAAAGAAATATGTTGAATTTCTATCAAACCCCATTACTTCGTGAATACGGGTATCACTATCAAATATAAATCGCGGTTGAATTCCCTTATTCTCTGACACACTGAATGTTAATTTGCCATCCTCTGGGTCTATGTTGGTATTATTACTGGATACAACATATGTATAGTCATTTGGACTTTCTGCCGTCAGTACCTCCGACAACTTATTTTTTAAATTGTTCATTGTGTAGTTTCCCTCAGGTATCGTAATTAAAGCCTCATACCCGTCTTCGCTAAGAGTAAAAGTATTATATGGTGAAGCCACAGAGTAATACGACTTCGGCACATAGATATGAAGAATTTTGCAGTGTGTGGGATTGTCTAGTGATTTTAAGTTTATTTCGTGTGTAAAGTCGCTGTCTGTGCCAGTTATTCGGTTTTTGCTGTTGACATAATAGATTCCAGAACTTCTCCCTCCTTTGTAGTCCATGATATTCGTAAAGCCACACTCTCGTTGCTAACGCAACTCTCGTGTGTTTTTACAAATATCGCTTTTTCTTTTTTATAAAAATATTATTCTTTTATGAGCAAGCGAAAATGAGCGTAGCGAATGAAAGCGATGCTCATAAAAAGGTGTCAAATCCATAACCATTCTGTGCTTTTAATTTTTCTGCTTCTTCTTCTTTTAAGTCTGTATAGCCACTAGCAAACTTAAATCGGTTGCCTTTCGCTCGCTCCATTAAAAACCTCATTGAGTGCCATCCGCACGTGTCTGAGGTGTTGGATTGTTGTTTTACTTGATTAACCTTCATTAATAAATAACTATCGGGATGGCTTCGGTCAATTAGTTGTTTCATTTGTTGTTGAAAGTCTTCCGTTGGTTGGTAAAGCGCTAATGGGTCATACACTTCAACACTTCTGTCTTTATCCAGACTTACCCATATAGCAATCCAATGAGACCCCGCTTGCTTGTGATTGTCCAAATTCATAATAAATCCGTATCGCTTTCTTTTTTCTGGATTTAGTTTGTAGATTTCATCACTTGCTATCGCTCCGAGATACCATCCATATTTTTTCATTATGTCGTCTATTTCATTAGTCATTAGCCCCCGCCCCTCACCCTCTTGCTGTTGCTGTTGCTCGTCTGTCTGTTGCTCTGGTGTCTCCGCGATGAGTGGCTTTGCCACGATGTTCTGCTCCGCAGAACTTGTTCTTGGGGGTATGGTTGTCTCCTCTGAGGTGTTTGGTCTGGCGGTGTAGTCGTATCTGTTGCCGGCTCTGGTGGCGGGGGTAGCGGTTGGGGCATTCCCTCGTCAATATTCAAATCATTTGAAACTTGTTTATCAACATTTGGGTATATCGTCATTTTGCTAGTTAGAGTATTTACAAAGTCCTTTTTGTTCATTGTGTGTTTCCAATCTTTGCGGGATAGATATTTTTTAATTTTTTTTAATTGAAAATACCTTATCAATTAATTCTTCTAATGTCTTCGCTCCAGTGTCTACGCGACGCTTGGGGGTATGGTAGGGGGTGTTTCCCCCTCCAGTCCCTTTTTGTTCAGTAATACCCATGAACTCTTCATATCTAGCATAATCCGCTACTTTTCTTTTTACGTTTTCCTTTTCATTTCCAACATCAATATTAAACCTTTTAATCATGTCAATAATCCACTTTGAAGTGTCTTTGTAATTTAATTTTGTATGTCCATCACTATCTAGTCTCTTTTTTAAAGCCTGTGCTAACTCTTGTATAGTAATGTTTGGGTGATAAGTTTTTGAAAATGCAGAGATTAAAAATGGATTAATTTGTAAATTTTCAAAATGCTTACCCTTTTCTTCTGCTTTCTTTTCTTCCTTTTCAAGTTTTTCTTTATATTCTTCTGCTAACTTTTTCTGTTCCTCTAAAGATGTCGCTGTGGCTATAGCAGTCTGAATATCTTGGCTGGCTTTTTGTAAGTCTTTACGACTCATCTTTTTTATGAACTTATCTGTATATCCTGCTAATTTCAGTGTTTCAATATCTTTCTGCTTTTGCTTTTTTCTTCCTCATATTGCTCTTTTGTTTTTAATGGTGCTTCATTTTCTAAATTATTTAATGGCGGTGCTTGTGGTGGTGCTCCTAATGGCGGCGCTTGTTGTGGTGCTCCTAATGGCGGGGCTTGTGGCTGTCCATATTGCGGTGGCATAATATATTGATATTGCGGTGGCGGTGGTAATGCTTGTATTCTATTTTTTCTGTCTTCTTCATTTTTTACATCATCTATGAGTTTTTGCTCCCTTCTTAGTTCTCTGTCTTTTTGTTCTTGTCGTTCCTTGATATCGGATAGTTCATTGCGGTGTATCCTTGCTAACTCATCCTGCCTTTCCTTAGCATCTGCTACATCTTTTCGTTCTAGCCTTTTCTTTTCTTCTTCTATCTCTTCCCTTTTCTTCTTTTCCTTTGCTTCCTCGTCATGTATTAACTCATATTTCTTTTGTAAGTTGCTTTGTATCTGGTTTCGGTTCTCATGTTCAAGACGATTGAACTCTGATTTGATTATTTTTTCTCTTGGTTTGCGACTAGCCCTTTGCGACTTTGGTTTGCTAATATATTTCATAAAAAGTTTAACGATTTGTAATGTGCTTAAATCATTTGTTTTCTTACCAAAATTAAGATAATATTTTTTACCCTTCTGGATAATATAAGGCCTTCCGCTCTTATTCCTATAAATCCGTGGGGGTCTTACCTTTGATATTTTAGAATTGCGCTTCATGCTTCGCATTATCGCTTATTCTAAAACATCTATTTTTCTTTATTAAAAAAATTAATCTGAAACGATGGTTATCAACAAACGAGAATGAGCAAAGCGAATGAGAGTGAAGTTGATAACTATCAGCGGAACTTTACAGCACCTCCTCGTTGCTTACCATATCCAAGTTTTGCAGCGGTAGACCCGATACGAGACGCATATGGAACCCCGACATCACCAAGGGCATTAGCGGTCTTTGAAATAATCTTGTTATCGCGAAGAAATTTATTAACAGCCATTGCGGTTTTTCCGACCTTAGCCCAGTTAATCTTTCCTCCCTTTGCCCACTCTTCTTCTTGGTTTTCTTTTTTCCCCCCTTCTGTGGCATTGATGGATTGTATCCGATGTTATATCCTGATGGTTGCGAAATTATTACTGGTGATACTGGCATATATTATACAGAAAAATAATTATTTACAAATTTTTTTATTTTAATCTGTAAGCAAAATTTTTTCTTAACTCATCATCAACACTTGAAACATAAAGAAAATTAAATCTCTCCTTCGTCGCCTCGTGATACTTTTGAAGAAAGTAATCAAAGTCAAAAGATAAGTCTAAGTGTTTATACACGAGTTCCATTTTGTCCTGAGACTGACTCGGAAACATTAATAAATAATCTAGTTGCTTAATGGCTTCTGGCCGTAGGTCGTTCAGATACTGGCTTGACATAATCACCTTGGATTTATAGTGTCTGTTCTTTTTTAACAAATCGCTTTCGGTCTTGTCTCTTAATCCGCTCCCTAAATCATCCAAAACAAAAACAACCTCTGGAGAAATATACTTGCTGGGTCGTTCTTTTGCCTCCGCGGCGCTCTGTTTCTTTTTTCTTCTTTTCCAAAGTATAAAAATTGTGGTTTCTCCATCGCTTCTTTATCATCCTGTTTAATTTCGCCTTCTTGCTCTTCGTCTGGTTTGTTCAATTTGTCTAATTCGTAATCAATGACATTCACCCCGTCTGATTTAAGAAAGGTATAAATCGCCATTGGGTTTCCTCTGTTCTTAAAGTGCTTTACCATTGCTTTATAAATGTAGTCCTTGTGAATTGTTGAAGCAATAATAACAATACGTGTTTTTCTGTCTGTCGTCCTTTTAGTATTTCAAAGAGTGCTGTCGTTTTCCCGCTCTTCTTTCTGGCAAGTAGAAATATATTGGCATAAGGCTCATTGAATAATTTATAACCCTTGGCTTTTTTATCTCCGTTTCCATCCTGCTTCACAGGCTTAACTTTGAAGTTGTTTATTTTCTCCATCCTATATTCTACCCTACGAATTCCAAACACACAACAATTCGTCCCGCTAAATTTCCTGTGTCAATATTTCCGCTGTCAGTTTCAAGGACTTTAAATGTATATTGGCCGTCAGTCCATCCGACAACACCCAAATTATAACCAAGGTTTGAAATGTTTGCTATATTACTATCAGCAAATGTTCCGATATATCCAATTCTATCCATGTAAAGAATTCTGGTTTTTGTCTCTGTCTGGTCGTTCATATAGTGAATAAATTTTACATTCATTTTGGTGGGTGTGAATGACATTTGAATATGTTTATTAAATGTTTTGCTTCCGCCAGCAAAATCATTGCTCAGAAAAATAATCTTTTGGTATTTGTGCTCACTCATACTATATAATATACATAGATTTTAAAAAATCTTTGATATATAAAAAATGATTTTAATATTCTTGTTTATGTGTTCAACTATTGCTCGGACTGCCTGCGACTTTTACTCACGGGTCAGTGAGAAAAAAAATGAGAGTTGTGCTTATTGTATTCAGAAAGGAATAGAAACAAAATTTAAATGTGTGTATAAGCCTATGAGTGATTGGTGTGTTAGTTTTGATGAAGCCCTTCCTTTAATGTGTTCGGGTAGTGATGCTTATTGGTATAAAATACACTTATATGAGTGCTCACTTCTTACTTGAAGAAGGTGATGGAAGGCAAATGCCGATAAGCAATGTTAAAATACCAACATAAGTGTTGGCAACCTCACAAGGTAAGTTCTTTTCAGATAGCCTCACTATACAAAGGGTTATAATGGCAATAATAATACCCATTTGAAATAAGTATTTAATAAGTCGGCTGTCTGTCGGTCTGTTTTTTATACAACAACAATTCCAGTTATCTTCCAATTCGTGCTCTATTTTTTTTCCTCATTCTTCAATGAAATGTCTAAAACTCTATTTTTCAACTCTGGTGTTAGTTCGCCGTCTATTTCAATGACTGGCGGTGGGGGGTGTAATCTAGGAGGCATTAGTAGAAAATACGACTGTCCTGATTTCTGCTAATTGATTTGCTTGGTCTTGTAGTATATTCATAAGATTTTTATTTTCTTTTTCTAAATTAACTATCTTTTCCGATAACTCCTGTGTGGCTTTAATTAATGGTGCGATAAACTCTGAATAACCTATACCATAACCGACATCACCACTATCAATACATTTAACATCTTCTGGATTAACACTCACACCTTTCAATTCGTATTCTTTTCTTTGCTTTGGACAGGGAACCATAATTGTTTCTTTTATAAAACCGCCAAAATCTAGTATATCCATTTCTGTTAGTATTTCTTCTAATTCCTGTGCTATTAAGCCAGTCCTACATTTCTTGTTGTCATCAATCATACGATAGCAAACTGGATTTAACTTATTAATAAAATCTAAGCCTAAACATTCCTTTATATCTTCTTTTTTTCTCCTGTCTGAATATTGAATTGGATTAGACAATACCCATAACTGCCCATCGCTTTCTCTTAATGACATTAAAGCAGTATTTGAATTATTCTCCCATATGAACCCACTCGTTGAAGAACCATTCACTCTAAATCTAATAGCATAAGAAGTTAATCCTCCGCCTCCTCCTGCTGGCGCTGTTCCTCCACTTAATAATTTATTATTCCCAGACTGAGACATATAAATCCCCCAGTTTGAATCAGTAGCATCCCATACAAATATTCCTCTCGCATTCGTCCCGTCTGTTTGTCCTTGAATTGCTATTTTTGCCCCATTACTTGATGCTAATGCCGATGATAGCACCCCAGAATATGTAATCCCCGCATTTGCCGTAATCAATCCTTTTGTCCATAAAGTCCCGTTTAATCCATTCAATGACATTAATAGTTGTTCCCCCGAATTCTCCCATACAAATCCCATCGTAGAATCATTGGCAACCCTAAACCGAAAACTATACGAACTAAAATCATTTCCAGAAACAGCCAAACCATTTGCTAAACTTCTAGTGTTTAGAGCCCCACCAGATGCCGCATAAATCCCCCAACTTGTATTGGTTGTATCCCATAGAAATATTCCTTTTGCATTTGTTCCGTCTGTTATTCCCTGAATTCCTATTTTTACTCCACTTGTATTTGTTGCTGACGTTAGTGTGCCAGTATATGTAATCCCCGCACTCGCAGTTAATAATCCTGCTGTGCTTACATTCATCGCCTCAGACCATGTTATATTGCTTCCTGCTGTTATTCCTGATTTATAGTTGAAAGCAAGTTTGTTTGAGTTTTTGTATATTTGAAAGTTTGAACCAGAATTACTTGATTTCCAGTTTGAGCCGTCATAATAAGCATCAAAACTTAAGCCTATATTGTCGTGTGCCCAGTTCAATAATTGAAATGTTGGATAAGCATCCGCCGTTGTTATTGCTTGTAAGTGTGCTCCTCCGATATTTGAAGCCGTTCCATATAATTCTAAACCACCTGTCGCCCCTGCGCCTTTCGTTGTATTGCCTATGATTATTGGTTTGCCTGATGCTGTTGTTATTTTGTCGCTCGCCGCCAATGTTGTTGTAGTCATACCAGCAGTTGCCGTTAATGTAGTTCCCGTTATTGTTCCACCATTTGTTATGTTGTTTGAGTTCATATCCAAAGCACCATAAAATCGCATACCGCCAGCATTGTTAAAACGGACAATGTCAGACGAAGCACTTTTATTGTCCAAAAGTTTTGAAATATAAAGCCCCGCCCCTTTTACATCAGATGCTACATTCGTAAATACATAACCTCGTTGGTCTGCGGTTCCACTTGTAGCAGTATTTAAAGTAAATAAGAAATATTGGTAATCACCTGATGTCTGTGAAAAGAATATATCTCCTCCATTTTGGTTTAATATCCTCGCCCCATTATATGTTATATTTCCACCATTAATGATATCCACATTATTAAAATCAGCTTGGTTCAACAAAGTAAGCCCGCGTATAGCATTTCTCGTTCCATTAAATATTTTAATTCCCGTTATTGTTTGGTCTCCTGTTAGTTTTACGTTTTGCCCGTCCAATGTGTCCGCATACCCTTTTGTCGCTCCGTCCGTCGCTAATGTCGGAGTTCCAAGGTTGGCTATTTTGCTACTATTACAATCTAGCCCCGAAGCATTTACCCAACCGACAATCGTCCCGTCAATAATAAAACTTATTTTTTTCGCAGAAATTTCAAAGTTGTAATATGTTGCAGTTTTCATATCCAAACTAGCAATTCACCCGATATTACTGGTAGAATTGAAAACGATAAATGTTCCCTTTGTTGTTGATTTGATTGAATTTCCCGTTATTTCAACACCACTGCTATATGTCTTAATTCCTGCTATGGTTTGGTTTCCTGTTAGTTTCACATTTTGCCCGTCTAATGTATCCACATAACTTTTGTTTGCTCCGTCCGTTGTTGCTGATGGTGTTGCTAAGTTTGTTATTTTGTTGTTATTCAAAGATAGTGTAGTGCCAGTTGCGGTTATAATTAAAGTATTACCCGAATATAACTCAACATACGAACCCGTTATTTGTATTGGATACCAAGTCGCTGTTGCTGTTTTTTGTGCTGCAATCATTCCTATTTTTGTATCAAAGGCTATGCCGATACCATCAAAAGTAGTAGGATTGGACGAACCACTTACTTCCAAAGTTGATGTAAATTTTTTATTCCCCGCTATGGTTTGGTCTCCTGTTAGTTTAACGACAGAAGCGTCAAGAGTAGAAACATCCACGCCATCAACAAGATTAACATTTGTTATGCTTTGGCTTTTCATATCAAGACCCGCACTCGCATTTATTATACTGCTAAATGTCTTAATACCCGCTATGGTTTGGTCTCCTGTTAGTTTAACCACCGAAGTATCAAGAACAGAAACATCAACACCATCAACATTACCAACATTTGTAATAGTAAAACCACCCATATTTAAACTGCCCGTCATAGCCGTTGTGCCGTCCTTGGCCAGTTTAGTATCAGTGTATGCTTTTGTTGAAGCATCCCCATCGTAGAATGGGGCTGGAAGTCCGCTAATTGCTGTTGTGCCACTAAAATTTAAAACATTGCCAGTCAGTGTTATTCCACTCCCCGTTGTAGAAGCAAGAAGTATGGAAGAACCAACAATGCTTAGTGGATATCCCGTTGCTCCACCTACCTCCGACGAATAAATAGAACCCATATTATTGTTGTAATTGAAGAATAACTTACCCGTGTTTAATGGATTTGAATCTTTTACACCCAAATAAGTAGTAAATATTTTGTTTCCTGTTATTGTTTGGTCTCCTGTTAGTTTAACGACTGCGGTGTCAAGAGCCGAAACATCAACACCATCAACATTACCGACATTTGCTACATTAAAACCACCCATATTTAAATCTCCAAACATCATAGCGAGACCATCCAATCTAAGAAAAGGTGAGTTTGTGTTTCTCCATTGCCCTGTGCTATAAACGAGCAGTTGGTTATCGGCGGGTGTTCCTGTAATTAAAACATCGCTGTGTGTATTAATTGAACCATCCGCGGACGCTTTATCATTATTGTCTTCGTGCTCAGATATCCAAGTATCAACATCTTTCGTATTTAATAAATTAACTCCTGTTATATTCAAATTACCGCCCATACTAATATTGCCGAATTCATCAACATTTATAGGAAATGTTTTATTTACCCAGCTTATTGAGTTATATGTTAGATAACTATTCATAGCCACTGGTGCTGTAATGACTACATCAGAGAGTGTATCAATTGAACCAAGGGCTGTATTCTTCCATTTGCCTTCTACATCGTTGTAAGTTAAGTATTGTCCACTCGCTTGTGCGAATATGTTAGTGTCTATCAAATTGTATAAACTTGTTTGGTGCGGATTACTTGTATTAGAGCGGTGTTGAGTTGAGGCTTTGACTTCGTCGTTGTCTCTCACTCGTTGCTCTGTGTAGTATAAATTTTTTCCTTCTTTGATATCCGTAGTTGATTTTAAAGCGAGACGTGTATCAAATCGGCCGTCAGTGAAATAAAGATTTACGGGGTCAGCATCTTCTGGCACTCTGTCTGTATTCAGACCAATAATATTAGTGTTGGTAAGGTCTAAGTTTTTTATGTCTAGACTATCAACTGCGATTTCTGATAAACCTAGTAAGGATTTATATTGCGACATTGATTTTCTAAATTCACACTTTCGCTTCGCTTTCGTGTGTTTTAGAAAATCGTTTCCTATATTATTAGAATAAAATTTTATTTTAAAACGATGTTTGACAATAAACGAAAGTGCGATAGCACGAAGTGAGATTGTCAAATATCAATTAATTATTAAAAAATACTAAAAAATATATTAATCTTAGTATAGAATACTTTTAGAATAAGCGAAAGTGAAACGAAAGCGTAATTCTAAAAATGCCGTCTGCCGAAGCAAGTCGTAAGAACTGGGGTAGTGCTGTGGAAGGAATAAAAGCGAAAGCGAAACAACGAAAGATGGAGCATGCTAAAAATGTTTTGGCACAATACCGAAATGCTGTAAAGCAAGAAGATGAAGATATGGAGGAAAAAATAAAACAAATTGAAGAAAAGAACTTGGCTAAGGATATTATTACTGAACATGATAATGATAGCCCAGAGGAGAAAAATGAGAGTGAGGATGAGGTTGATTTCACTGATATCATTGCGGAAAAGATGGCAAAAATGAAAATCAAAAGAGCGAAGGCGGAGACTAAGAGAGCGAAGAAGAGCAAGAAGACAGAGCCCGAGCCTGAGGAAAGTGAAGAAAGTGAAAGCGAGAGTAGTGAAGAAGAAGAGCCAAAACCTAAGAAGGGCAAAGGAAAAAAATCAAGTAGTGTGAGTGTTAAAGTATATAATCAGTCTTCAGGTGGTGCTAAGAAAGAAAAAAATAACGATATTGAAAAATGCTTTTTAAAATTCTAAAATATAGATGAGTGAGGAAAATCATCAACTTGACCACAAACATACAATTATTAATACACAGAATGCGGATAGTCAATTAGAGGACACACCTACGGGAGAAGTAGTTAAAACAAAAGAAGAAGAAGCACTTGAAATTCACCACCAGAAAAAGAACCCAAAAATATGGAATACCATATGGGTTGATAAACCATTAGACCAAGTCTTTCTTGACTTAGCGGATATGAGTAAGATAAAAGATAAGAAAGGCAATAAGGGCTATGCATGGATGCTTGTTTGGATTGATTGCCATTCAAGATATTTAATAATCATTCCACTAAAAAATAAAACAGCGAAAGAAGTATATTATGCTTTGAAATCTATACCTTATAAACCAAAGTCAATTACAACTGACAGCGGAGGAGAATATAAAGGTGCTACTCGTGATTATTTTATTGAAAATGGAATTAAACACGATGTCGTTGAAGTTGGCGACCATAGAGCGCTTGTGGTTGTTGATAGAGTGATAAGAAGTATTAGGAGATGGCTTGACCTTTTATTTGAAACTAATAGAAATTTTGACTGGGTAAGTTATATTCAAGACTTGGTTAATGCTTATAATCATAAAGTTCATAGAGGAATTCAAGCCAAACCTGTGGATGTCTTTGCTAGAAGAGATAAAAATAAACAGACTATCACTCGTGATAACCTCATTAATGAATTCAATGTTGGCGATAATGTAAGAAAAGAAAATAAAAGGAATATTTTCTCCAAAGGCGGTAAGACTTTCAGCAAAATTATTTATAAAGTCAAAGGACGAAAAGGGTTTAAAATCATACTAAATAACGATGAGTTGGTAAGCCCACGTGATTTATTGAAAACTGAATTTAATAAACCAATTGACGAAGAAAAAGATATGAAGGAGCAAACCAAAGAAGTTATTAAAGAGAAAAAGACAAAAGAATTATTAAAAAGAGAAGACATTCAACCAAAGAATATCAGGACTTTAAAGAGAGAAAAAAAGGCAAAGGTAATATTAGATTTATAAGCAAAAAAATAAA
This sequence comes from Paulinella micropora, assembly GCA_019918135.1. Lineage (NCBI taxonomy): Eukaryota > Cercozoa > Imbricatea > Euglyphida > Paulinellidae > Paulinella > Paulinella micropora. The sequence continues at coordinate 96,493 of WBZZ01006708.1, read as the reverse complement.
AGGCTATGATAACGAGGAAATGAAACATCCTTCGGAATTGAACCCGCACCCTAAAATCTCAATGACTACGCTGAACCCATTAGGTTCATCTCCCAGTAAGCCTACTAGCGAAACAGGAAAAATGGTATTTGAAGTGTTATCAGCCACGCGTTAAATTCTAGAAATTCTATTTCCGTGAAAACCACCATGCGACACCAAAACACGGCGGTGTCGCAGTGTCGCAGTGTCGCAACCTCTGCGACAGAATTTCGCTTTTTTGCCGCAGTGTCGCAAAAAAAATGGACTTAATTCCGAGCAGAACCAAAACTAAATCCGATTGGTTGGAGGAATACGAAATTCGTAGAACCTGTAAGGACAGACTAAATAAGGATAAAATAAATTGTGAAGAAAGAATTTCTAAAGCAGATAAAGAAATTTCTCGTCTCGTTGAAAAGAAACAGCCTGACATAGTAAAACTAGAGGCTATTAATGAGATGTTGCGACGATTAAGTATTGAAAATAATGAAGTAGAGGAAGACCGACTTATTCGCTTGAAAAAAAAAGAAATTAGAAAAAAAATCAGCAAAGAACTAGATAATTTCTATAAGTGGAAAAATGATAATCGTGGCCAACTTACCGCTATTGTATTGAATAAAATTCTCGCTGGTATTGAAAAAGAACATTTATCGTTTAATTCTTCTTTTAACAAATACTCCAGTGATGGTATTAACGAATACGTAAATGATAGCATTAATAGAAATATTAAACGAGAACACGATAGAGACATGCACAGAGTCTATAGAACCGAGAGTGCGGATAGCAACTCGGAATAAAAAAAAGACTTTGTGTCAAATGGTTTTCTTAAAAACCAAGGGGTTTAACACCCCACTCTCATTCAAAAGAAATTTCTATTACACATGCTTTTGTGTGTGTGTGTGTAATAGAATATGGGAGAGCCAAATGAAGTAGCAGACCAACTCGGCGAAATCAACATCGCTGGGGATGGTAAGTCCTAACTCTATTGTTTCTCTTTAATGATAAATGTTGATTTTGATTTGTCAAAATCAACATTGGTGTGTATGTAGGTTTTTGGAAGCCGTGGGGCGAGCTTGAAACTGAAGCCTCTGCTGAGTTTAAGAACCCAAAGATAGTTAGGGTTCCAAGGGAATTCGCTCAACTTGATAGGAAAAAAAAAATTTCTTTTCATGCCGAGCGAAAATATTTCGTTCGCAACCCCGTGCAGAGAACTGATAATTATTCGTTCGCTTGGGTTGAGAGAGACGAAACCATGAAAAACCCCAGAAAGAAAAATTTCTTTCTTGCTTCTCTTGGTAAGGAGGAGGAGGAAATTCTCGTCTTTCCTTCGCTGTCAGCCTTGACCAAGAAGGTTGGCGGTGATGAAGGTTCTATCAATTGGGTTGTCCCACTTGAGTTGTAAGATAAATCTATTTTTTTAAAATGGACTCCATAAGTTTATTTATGTATAGTAAATAAACTTATTTTATTAAAATAAGGGTTTTTTCGGACGTAGTTTATTTTTTCTTTATTTCTCTCAGTGCTCTGTGGAGGGCTCTTTGGGGTGTTTTGCGCTCTTGTATTCACTGTGCGGGAGATTAATAGGAGAAGAGAAATGAAATTTATGAGGTCGTTTTAAGGCACGAAAAAACGACCCTTGTAAATTTCATATTATACTACTCAGATTTGCATCAGCCATTGACAGAGAAGCACTATTATTATTATTATTATTATTATTATTATTATTATTATTATTGGACACCGTGATAGCCCAGTGGTCAAGTTCTACCATCTGGGCCCTGTCACCAGTTCGATTCCCGTCGGTGCCACCAGTATTTTCATTGAACATACCGATCCGTCTGGACCAGTATTTTCATTGAACATACCGGCCCCCGTCTGGAAGTGTTGGAACTGCCCTTGCGGGGGTGTCATTAGAGCTTATCGTCAATTCTTCGTACTCCCCTCACGGGTGAGACGATGGAGGCGCATGTGCAGATTTGCATCAGCCATTGACAGAGAAGCACTATTATTATTATTATTATTATTATCTAGCCCAGTGGTCAAGTTCTACCATCTGGGCCCTGTCGCCAGTTCGATTCCCGTCGGTGCCACCAGTATTTTCATTGAACATACCGGTCTATTTCTGGACCAGTATTTTCATTAAACATACCGGCCCGTCTGGAAGTGTTGGAACTGCCCTTGCGGGGGTGTCATTAGAGCTTATCGTCAATTCTTCGTACTCCCCTCACGGGTGAGACGATGGAGGCGCATGTGCAGAAATGCATCAGCCATTGACAGAGAAGCACTATTATTATTATCATTATTATTATTATTATGGACACCGTGATAGCCCAGTGGTCAAGTTCTACCATCTGGGCCCTGTCGCCAGTTCGATTCCCGTCGGTGCCACCAGTATTTTCATTGAACATACCGGTCCGTCTGCAAGTGTTGGAACTGCCCTTGCGGGGGTGTCATTAGAGCCTATCGTCAATTCTTCGTACTCCCCTCACGGGTGAGACGATGGAGGCGCATGTGCAGATTTGCATCAGCCATTGCGAGAATTATTCTTAATACCACATTGGGAGGACACCTTCTTATTCAAATTACGATACAAACACATCGTTAGCAGAGGTTGATACGGGGGCAACAAGAACAGGTGGAAGTGTGATATTCACATATGTGTTGTCTGGTGGTTCATCCATATACATTGATTTGTCTCAATATAATATCAAGATAGGGTCAGGTAAGACATTTACTATATCCGCACAAAATACGAGCGGTGGAACGGCGAGCATTTACGCTTCATTAAACTGGATTGAAGATCAGATTTAACCAAAAAAAGAATACCTTATTTATACATAAAATATTATATCATAGAATATTGTATTTGCGTATCAACTTTCTTTTCTATCTCTATGGCTATTTTTTTTATGTATTCAAAACCCTTATCCTTGATTAATTTTTCTGTTATACGTGCGTGATTTCTCTTCAAATATATGTAGAATTGGTCAATATTAACACCGCAGGGGATTTGTTCTTTATGTTGTCGTCGTCGTCGTAAGTTGATGTTTTTGATTAGAGTGAATAGTATATCTAAATTTTGTATGTAGGTCATTATATCTATGTATTCTTTTTTGCTTAAGCGTGATACGCCTTGAAAAGAATTGAAACTTCAAAATTGACAGGACATTCAAGCACATTGCCACTCGCATTTCTAATGACGATATCAATAGTTCTTAAACTTTTCGTTGTATCAAATGGCACATAATCGGCAACATCGTTTGACGATTCAAAGTAGCACTGGACTCCATAGGGCTTATCTAAATTGCATTTACCAACGACAGAGAAATTACCATTTGCTTCAACTAAACCAGACTGATTTAAAGCACGGCTATGAACATAAACTGCTGTTTCACCAATTAGATTTACTATGGATTGCATTGTGCTACTTGCCGCCGCCGAAATATCGGCAGTTAGTCCTATACCGTAATCAAAAGCATACGTATCACCAGTGAAAGCGAAATTCAATTTATTAACGGAGTTCAAAGTTATAACTACAGAGTTTGGGGTAATTGCTGAATTAATTGCAGTTTGAAGGGCGGTAATAAATGTATCAATGGTGTATTGATTTTCTGTTACGATTGCAGTTTTTGTAGCGGATCCAGTTGTTTTAATCAATGTGAGAGTGTTGGCACAACTCGGTATGTTTGGGAAAACGTTTGGAATGGAGATACTTTTAACGACATAAGCACTGATTATATCAATATTACGACCAGTTGCTGGTAAATCAACGACGAAACGGCCATTGTGAGTAGAAGCGGATTTTGATTCGGTTTTATCACTTGAGGAGACGCGAAGGAGGAAATTTTTTTTTGTTCGCTTTTCGTCTTCAAGATTGCTTATTGTAAAGGACATTGCTATATATTATAAAATATATTATTCTAATTTTTAATTTTTTTATTGTTTTACGACGCATCTGCTAGGATAGATAGACGCAACTTTGACGTATTTCAACCAAGCGGTGATGGCCTTATTTGTAGCACCATAATCAGAAGCATACCGAAGAGTAACTTCCGCAGTTCGTGAATTATTAACTGCAAGACCAGACGCTCCAATATGCGGAGACTGATTGAGAGTTTGGATAATGGTGGCAAATCCTCCGTTTGTAGCAGTAGTGGCAAGTCCAGCAGAATACCAATAGCGAAAGTCTTCAAGAGAAACAGAGGAAGTCATATAAGCATCACGAATACCCATAGTCGCTTGGAGATTGTTAATATACAATTCGGCACATCCTCGCTGAACGGAGGCCAGAGTATCGATGCTTCCTCCGAGTTCCATCTTCTGTTGCGGAGCATACCAATCACCAATACGACATTGATACTGCTTATAAGGCATTTAAGCCGTTCCCAAGTTATCAATGCTAGCATTATCAGAAAGCACATTCTGAGTTACGATATACAAGCACTGAGCGCGGGCAACGGCCTTATTTACTTGAAGATTAAAATCAACAGACACGCCCGGATTTGCCTTTTGGTTATAATATGTTTCATAAGTGTATGGAAGCCCATCCTTGCTTCCCATCTGTTCCAAAATATTTCTCTGCACGGCTGGAGCAAGTGAGAAGGTTTCCAACATTACAACTGGATTTGATATGGTGTAAGTGAGAGCAGTGCTACTAAAACCAGTGGGAACACCACCAGTAGCAGTTCCAATAATAGTCAATGCTTCCTGTGGCGGGGCAAATGTCAAACGAAGTCTCATACCACTAATCAGAGAGGGAGGAATGAGAGTTTCTTCATTAAAGATACCAGAGAAGTAATGAAGAGGAATACAAACTCTCAAATAATTGCCAGTCGCAACACTACCAGCAGTGGGGTTATTGAGTGCAAAATTAACAACTGAAGGGTCAGTAACATTCTTATTAACTTCAACACTTTCTCTCTGTCCCGTCATCTGTGCTTGCTTGCGATAATCAAATGGATAATGCCACGGGAGAATATTTCGCACCATCTTGTTCAAATCTTCAATTCGTTCAAGTTCGCTTCCATCCTTGCTTTCTACCAAAAATGTTTCAAAAATAGCAGTTGCGGGAGTGTTCTGGAAACCCAGAGCGCAAGCAACATCATTTTTTCCATCAGTGGCTACTAGATGTTCTGCCATAATGTCAAACGACAAATAACAATTTTTTCCATAAACAAAATCAGTGCTCGCCTGCAGTGTAAAAATCATTTCAGTTCCCGACGCACTGCTGTAAGTCTGCTGGTCAGAGAAGTTCTTCTTAAAAATACTTCCCTGTTCAGAGAGCGCCAGACTTGCTGGCAACTCATATCTGAGGTTGTTGAGGGTCATCAACTCCTAGTAACTTCAATCTCCTTTCTTTCCATTTTTTTTGTGTGGTTGTGGGATTGTAAAATTCGCAATGCTACTATACTAAGAAAATAATAATAGAAATTAAAAATAATTATTTATTCACCTGAAATGGATTGTTTAATAATATCAACTGATTTTTGTATATTGTCAAGTCTTGTGTCTTGTGGTGAAGTCAATTGAAACTCTCTTGCCTCAGCATTCTCAACTGCTTTCTTTAAATAAGCCAAACTGCTAACAGCGGTGTCCAAATCAGCAACACTGCATTTTCTTTTTTATCAGAAATGTCTGTTAATGTGTTTTGAATAGTGCTCTTCTCATGCGGGACAAGATCGCCAAATTCAGTTAATGGTTGATTAACTAATGAGGCACCATGACTACTCCACAATTCAAACTGGTTTAGTTGAAACCCATCACTTTTTGGTCGGTTTGCTTCATTTATCTTCTTAATAAAGTCAATTGGCAAACGTTTTGAAGCACTTGAGTTTTTAATCATTATATAATAATAATTATTTTATCAATTACCATTAATTATTTTTTTCATAATTTGTAAATTCTTGTGCGTAATTCTTTCCTCTTTCATTTTCTTTAAATCCACTATGGCTTGATTTACATCGACGTCATTAGTTTCAGCAACCTCCTTAGGTGGTGGTGGAGTTTCCTTAGAAGCATCTTCCATTGCTTCTATCTTACTTGCGGGTGTTGTGGTAGTGTGTTTCGGCACGGCAACAGGAGTGGGATTGACAGATTTGGGTAAAGATTGTTCAATCTTAAGTGCTGGAGACATCTCAATAGGTTTGGCATTTCGTTTAGGAGATGAAGTTTTTGCCGATTCTATGTCTGGTATTTTTCTTTTCAATGCTTCATCTGGCATTTGGTCTAGTTGCCCACTAGAAATAGGTTGTTCATTGTTCTTACTTCCTGATTTGCTTACTTTTGGTTTTAATTGACACTTAATCTTGCCACTCTTAATATCCTCTTCTATCTTCTTCACTGCTAAGTATTCGGGCGATCCCTTACGAATTGTTACGAATTTTCCTTGCGCATTTTGTTTATACCAAATAGCAATTGCTTGTTGATAGCAAGTCTTATATAATTTCGTTGATTCCGTCATGTCATATATTATGGCGAAAAAAAAACCATTTAATTTAATTTTTTTTACAGGTTTGTCATATCTCTATCCTTATTTAATCGTAACATAGTAGAGAAATTCTTTCTAAACTGGGTCGTTCTATCACTAGCAGTGTTGTTAATTGCTAGGAATGAATAAGGTTCTGCCGTAGCATATTTAACCATATTGTAAAATTCTTTTTTGGTGAGAAAAGGACTTTCATATTCATCTGCCAGTCTGTCAAGTTCGCTTCTTCTTACTCCATTAAAAATAATCATCCAATGGCAATTAATTCTTATTCTTCGCGGGAGTTGTGTATAACTCTGAGTTGCTACCCAGACTGACACTTTAGCATGAGTTGAAGCGAAAAACAACTCAGTAAGCACTTCTGGTTTGAGAAAGGTTTTACTCTGTGCGATGTCATCCAACAACAATAGTATTTTTGGTGCCTTCTTAAACCCTTTAGTTTTAATCAGTTCTTTTTGTTTGGTTAATATTTCTCTCATTAACTCAGGCCTATCTTCTTTGATTATGTCTTCTTTTTTTAACTTGAGAGTGTCTTCCAAAATCGGGCACGGACTTAAGCAAAAGACTACTATTCTATCATAAAAACCTTTTAACATGTTCTTTTTTGCGAGTAGATTACAAATCATAACTGATTTACCTCCACCAGTGCTTGCACATATAACCATAGTTCCCATTGCTGGCAATATTCCTTCTTTTTGAATAGGAAGCAATTCAATACCATCTCTTTGTGTTTTAATGGTTGTATTTCCAAAGTCATTCTTAAATTTTGGCGGTTTTTTGGTATCTAACTCTGTTATTACTGGCCTGTCAATGGTAAATTCCTCGTGTGCTTTTTCTATATTGGTTTTCTCCAGATTCTACTTCAAAAGTGTTTTTCGTGGCAACTTGTTTGCTATTAATCCTTTACGTATAGATTTAGGCATGTTTCACTATATTATGGGTTTTGAAAATAGTTTGGATTATATCTATAATTATCATATTCAGCACCAAATGGTTGGGGTGGTGAAGCATAATTATAGAAATAAGGAGAGTAAGGACTACCAAAAGCATAATTACTTGGAGGATTGACGAGCGGTTTAAAATCCTTTCTTTCTAGGCGAGTTTGAACTTGTCGCGGGATTTCAGCAGAGAAGTTTCTAGTTAGTTTTCGTTTTATTTTTGGAAACTCTCTTTTGTCTCTCATTCTGGTCTGGATGACTGCTCTATTGTATCTATTCAACATAAAGTGATTATTTGTGTTGCCATAACGTGTGTTATCTAGTGATTCAAAATCATTCTTGGTGTCTAGCATGCGATCGCGTCTTAGTTCGTTGCCTTTAATAAGTGGGTTTGTTTGTGAAGTGCCGATACCTCCATTTTGGTCGCTTGGCATTAGAAAACGAATAAGTGCTAATATATCTTCTCTTTCATCGGCGGGAGATCTCCCCATAAGTTTATCAACCAATTTATCAATGCTTCTCATGCTATCAACCATTTGGGAGTTAATTGTTGCATTATCTGGGTCTTCTTTTAAATCATTCTGTGGCGGTTGAACAGGTTCCTCTACAAATGCTGTTGTCTGTGGTGCTGGTATTGGTTTGGGTTCAGGTGTTGTCTGTGGTGCTGGTATTGGTTTGGGTTCAGGTGTTGGTTGTGGTGCTGGTGGTTGAGTTTGCGGTGGCATGGTTTGCGGTGGCATGGTTTGCGGTGGCATGGTTTGCGGTGGCATGGTTTGCGGTGGCATGGTTTGCGGTGGCATGGTTTGCGGTGCTGGTGTTGGTATTTAGGTTTTGCCTTTTCAAATTCTTCGTCTATTATTTCTAGTTCTGTCAATTGCTCCATTTGTTCCTGTGTCAATTTACCCCGCATTTCTTGATAAATTCTCTTATCCAAAATATCGTCTGCATCTGCTACGTCTGACATACTAGAACCTTGATTTAGTGCTTGTTTGATGGCTTCTTCCCATCCAACTTTTGGATCGTCATAATTGCAAAATTTAATTTTCTTTCCAGTTTTCTCTCTCAACGATTTAACAAATCCCTGTAAGTGCCTCGTTTGGGCGCCTTTATTATCAAGTATAGCCAAGTTATTGCCCAGTCCGATTGAATCAAAATTGGGTGCTACTACCATATTGTCTGAGTATGCGATCGGGACTTCAACACTAAGATTTATATCTTTTTCTATACTTGGTGGAATATCTTTTGTGCTCTGCGTATTTATTTTTTCTATAAAATTATTAATTGTAGTTTCATTTGCTGGTGCGATAAGAGAATATCCTTTCACGCCATCCGCTTTTTCTTGCGATTTAACCATTTTATTAAAACCATCAACGAGTTCCGCATATTGTTTATTAAATGTAGCAGGATTGGCTATTTTATTTACTTTAAATGTTGCATCCTTATCAAAACTGCCCACATTTTTCATAACCCCAATCATAGAATTTAATGTTTTATCTACATCGCCTATAAATCCATTATACTTCGCATCTGGAGGGGTGGTTTTGATAGTTTTCCAAAGCTTCATTGCATCCCAAAAAGATACTCCGCCACGTGCCCTCCCCTGTGCTTCGAAGGCCATTCTAGATATATCCGCTTTTGAAAACATTGAGTTGTAATTGTCAAAAATACTCTTGGCAACTTCGGCCGTAGCCAATCCATTACTCGTTAGATAATCACTCATATTGGTAATTCTTTCAAAGTATCGTTTATCGGCAAAGTCTTGGACATTCTTGTCGCCAGACGCATACAATAAATCATGTTCAAAAGCAACTAAATCTAAAGCATCTGCTGGGAGAATGTAAGGAAACTTACCGCGAGTTCTATCTTCTAATTGAAGACGGCTTTCCACTCGTGTGCCCCCGCCATTATAATTACTTCCCTCGGTATGAATTCGTTCTTCTTCCAACTTAATGAGAGCATCTGGTTGAGCAGACCATGTATTGTATATTTCTTTAAGTGTTTTTCCAAGACCGAGAACTGTCATAGTCTCTACGCCTGTTTTAAAAACTTCCCACGCATTTAAAGTCGCTATTCCAATGGCTAATCTGTTCCTATATTCCCTCCATACATAATCACCTATTGTTTGCTGTCCGCTCGCAATCAAACGAGGATTAGGCGGAGGCAAACCTGGTGGCGCTTCATTCCTTGCTAGTGCTAGCAAATGGTCATTGAGAGCATCTGCTCTTCTTCTTCCAAGTAATCCGACATTCATCGCACGTAGTTGTGGATTGTTGGCAACTAATCTCAATATCTGCCCCCACGCTATCCTTCTCACACCATATCGTCCAATACCTGTAGCAAGGTTAAGTAATCTATTAAGTCTGGGACTCATAATTATCTCTTGAATGCTTCTAATAATAGCATCAACAAATCTTTCTATACTTCGGGGGTCATCAGTTATTCGTGGCACAAGCATCTTGTGTTCGTCGCCTATCTGTGCTTCTATTAAAGCATCATCTGGGTGTTTTCTCTCCCACTCTTCTCGGTTTTCTTTCCATTCCTTATAATCCTGCTCCGCTTGTGCTCTATCCTCTCTTCGTATTACGCGAGTTTTGTCTGCTTTGCCTTTGTTTTTCATATACGTTAAACCCTTATCGGTTAATCGTTTTAAGTCTTCTTCTTTATATTCTTGTTTTACCAATTGTGCTATATATCGCTTCATTTGCTGGATATTGTCTTCTATGTGCATTATATCATTTTATCGGTAGCCATTGCTAATTTTCGCATTTCAATCATTTGTTCGTTCATGGGGGCAGTTCCGAATTTTCTTTCAAATTCTTTCATATCAATGCCGTCATCTTGGAGGTGCGCTTTCAGTTCATCGTAATTCATGTTTGCACAAATACTTTGCTTATTGTCCAACGCACTAATCTTATCTTTTAAATCCTCCATAGTATTCCCCCTTCTTGTTGAAGCATCCAACAATCTATCCGCTCTAAGCCTCTCACGGGCTTGACTATTAATGCCTTCATTAACTTGGTCAATCCAAAATTGGTCTGCTTCATCCAACAAATACTTATGTTCGCGTCTAATTTCGTTATAATACGCAAAAAATGGTTTTTCGTGTGGCATTTTTTATATCCGCTATTATATAAGATGGAAAAGAAAAAAGAAAAAAGCAAAGACGAGCAACAACTTGAAGAGTTGGAAAAACTTGGAAAGGAAATTGACCAAATCCGCATCACTCAGAACTTAGTGAATAGAAACCCCAACATTTTTAGAAAACCTGAAAATATCCTTTATCGCTTACCGCTATCAGATAAGCAACGAGAAGCAATTCATAGTAATATAATTAAAGAGGAAGGTAAAGCGGGCTAAATATATAATGTTATTAATATTGCTATTCGTGTTATCTAGATTTGCTATGTCGCGGACTGCCTGCGACTTTTACTCGCGATACTCAGAAAAAAAAAATGAGAGTTGTGCTTATTGTATAAAGCAAGGTGTAGAATCTGGTTTTAAGTGTGTTTTCATAAATAACGGAAATAATATGTGTCGTAGTTTTGATGAGGCACTGCCTTTAATGTGTGTTGGCGATAATAGATGGTATATGACACATATATATGAATGTGGTAATTTGTGATTTACTTCTTACCACCCCCAGAACTTGGTGAAGGAAGGCATATACCGATAAGTAAGGTCAAAATACCGACATAAGTATTAGCAACCTCACAAGGCAAGTTCTTTTCAGATAGCCTAACTATACAAAGGGTTATAATGGCAATGATGACACCCATTTGAAATAAATATTTAATCATTCTGCTATCGGTTTTCTTATTTGACATACAGCAATTCCATTCGTTCTCAATTTCATTGTCAATTTTTTTCTCTTCTGTCTTTAGTTCAATATCCAAAACACGAGACTTTAATTCTGGAGTTAGTTCGCCATCCATATCCATAATAGGTGGTGGTCTGTGAAGTCTGGTTGTATTATTGTTTGACATTTGAAACACCAAAAACGACTGCTCGTATTTCTGCTAATTGGTTGGTTTGGTCTTGTAGTATATTCATAAGATTTTTATTTCTTTTTCTAAATTAACTACCTTTTCCGATAACTCCTGTGTGGCCTTAATGAACGGGGCGATAAACTCGGAATAACCTATACCATAACAGACATCGCCACTATCAACACATTTAACATCTTCTGGATTAACACTCACACCTTTCAATTCGCATTCTTTTCTTTGCTTTGGACACGGAACCATGATTGTTTCTTTTATGAAACCACCAAAATCTAGCATATCCATTTCTGTTAGTATTTCTTCTAATTCTTGTGATATTAAGCCAGTCCTACATTTCTTGTTGTCGTCAATCATACGATAGCAGACTGGATTTAACTTGTTGATGAAATCTAAGCCTAAACACTCTTTTATGTCTTCTTTTTTTCGTCTATCTGAATATACGATAGGACTAGCCAATACCCATAACTGACCATCGCTCGCTCTTAATGACATTAAAGCTGTATTTGAACTATTCTCCCATATGAACCCACTCGTTGAAGAATTATTCACTCTAAATCTAATAGCATAAGAAGTTAATCCTCCGCCTCCTCCTGCTGGTGCTGTTCCTGTTCCACTTAATGCTTTATTTGTCCCAGACTGAGACATATAAATTCCCCACGCTGGATCAGCAGTATCCCAAATAAATGTTCCTCTCGCATTCGTCCCGTCTGTTTGTCCTTGAATTTCTATTTTCGCTCCATTAGTAGTTGTGGTCGTTAGCAACCCAGAGTATGTAATCCCCGCATTCGCAGTTAGTAAGCCACTTGTTGTTAATGTTGTTGTTGATATCCCCGCCTTTGCCGTTAGTAATCCACTCGCAGTTGCCGTTGTTGTTGATATACCCGCATTTGCCGTTATCGCTCCACTTGCTGTTATTGCCTTCGTTGTTAATAAGCCCGATGTGTCAAGTTCCAGAGCGAGAGACCAAGGAACAGCAACCCCAACACTTTTCCCGCTATCATACAAAAATCTAAGTTTATTATTCCATTTACTAATTAGAAAATTAGAACTCGCATAACTTGATTTCCATCCACCAGCATCTAAATACGCATCAAAAGTCATATTTATGTTATTATGACTTAAATTAGTTAGTTGAAAAGTGGGATATATATCTTCTGTTGTAATAGCCTGCAAATGTGCTCCAGTTGTATTATTATTATAAGTCCCATACAATTCTAAGCCTCCTGTTGTTCCTATTCCTTTAGTTGTATTACCTATGATTATTGGCATACCTGATGCTGTTGTTATTTTGTCGCTCGTTGTTAATGTTGTTGTAGTCATGCCAGCAGTTGAAGTGACTGATGTTCCCGTTATTGTTCCACCATTTGTTATGTTGTTTGAGTTCATATCCAAAGCACCATAAAATCGCATACCGCCAGCATTGTTATAACGGACATGTCAGACGAAGCACTTTTATTATCCAAAAGTTTTGAAATATAAAGTCCCGCCCCTTTTGCATCAAATGCTACATTCGTAAATACATAACCTCGTTGGTTCGCGGTTCCGCTTGTAGCAGTATTTAGAGTAAATAAGAAATACTGATAATCTCCTGATGTCTGTGAAAAGAATATATCTCCTCCATTTTGGTTTAATATCCTCGCCCCATTATATGTTATATTTCCACCACTGATGATAGTTTGATTATTAAAATCGGCGTTGTTCGTTAAAGTTAGATATTTTATCGTAGTGCTCGCCCCATTAAATGTTTTACTTCCTGTTATGGTTTGGTCTGTTGTTAGTTTCACACAATTATCATCCAGATATTGCCTATTTACCGCTTCATTCGCATTTTGTGGTGCTCCCAGATTAACAATCCGACTGCTATTACAATCTAAGCCAGTAGCATTAAACCACGAAACAATCGTCCCGTCAATAATAAAACTTATTTTTTTCGCAGAAATTTCAAAGTTGTAATATGTTGCAGTTTTCATATCCAAACTAGCAATAGAACCGATATTACTTGTAGAATTGAAAACGATGAATGTGCCTTTTGTTGAATTGATTGAGTTTCCAGTTATTTCAACGTCACTGCAATATGTCTTAATTCCTGCTATGGTTTGGTTTCCTGTTAGTTTCACATTTTGCCCGTCTAATGTATCCACATAACTTTTGTTTGCTCCGTCCGTTGTTGCTGATGGTGTGGCTAAGTTTGTTATTTTGTTGTTATTCAAACTTAATGTTGTTCCAGTTGCGGTTATAATTAAAGTATTACCTGAATATAACTCTACATACGAACCAGTTATTTGTATCGGATACCAAGTCGCTGTTGCCGTTTTTTGTGCTGCAATCATTCCTATTTTTGTATCAAAGGCTATGCCAATACCATCAAAAGTAGTAGGATTGGATGAACCATTTACTTCTAAAGTTGATAAATACCTTTTATTCCCTGCTATGGTTTGGTATCCTGTTAGTTTAACCACCGAAGTATCAAGGACAGAAACATCCACACCATCAACAAGATTGACATTTATTATGCTTTGGCTTTTCATATCAATACCGCACTCGCATTTATTATACTGCTAAATGTTTTAATACCCGCTATAGTTTGGTCTCCTGTTAGTTTAACCACGGAAGTATCAAGAACAGAAACATCAACACCATCAACCAAATTAACATTTGTTATGCTTTGCCCTCCCATATTTAATCCCGCATTTGCCGTTATTAATCGAATCGCCGTTATTGCTTTCGCGGTTAATAAACCTGCTGTGTCAATTTCCAGAGCGGTGTCCCATGGAACAACATCCCCAATGGTACTCCCAACACCATATAAAATTCTAAATTTATCATTAACTTTCGCGATCGCAAAACTTGAAGTCGCATAACTAGATTCCCATCCGTTAGAATCCATATAAGCATCAAAGGCCATACTTACACTACCATGCCCTAAATTGACTAACGAAAAAGTAGGATAATTGTCTTGTGATGTAATTGCTTGCATATGCGCACCACCAGTTCGGTCGCCATAATTACCATACAATTCCAATCCACCAGTAGCACCATTTCCCTTTGTTGCTCTATGATTATCGGTTTCCCATACCATGTTGATAGTTTATCCACGAAATCCTTATTCCCGGTTATTGTTTGGTCTCCTGTTAGTTTAACCACCGAAGTATCAAGAACAGAAACATCAACACCATCAACAAGATTAACATTTGTTATGCTTTGCCCTCCCATATTTAATGTTCCCGTCATATTGAAAGCACCATCTAATCTCAGAAAGGGTGATGTCGTATTTCTCCATTGCCCTGTGCTATAAATAAGCAATTGATTGCTGTTGGGTGTGCCCGTTATTGTTACGTCCGTTAATTTATCTAATTCAAAGTCGCTTATATAACTTGAGGTTAATGTAGCAAATGAAGTATTGCCCAACCCATCTGTTTTTAATACTTGATTAGCCGTGCCGTCCGCTAATGGTAAATCGTATTCGTTATTAATTGAAACATAACCAGTATCAGATATCAACAAAGAGGAGTTATTATTTCGCGATGATATTGTTATGTCATCAGTCCTTGCTTGTATTGAGTTTGCTTCAATATGATCGCCATATAATACTCCATCAATTTCTAAATTCTCATCCACTATAACAGAGCCGTAAAAATGATATGTCCATGGATTGCCCAAATGGTTCATATTTTAATAGAATTATTTTATATTGTAGAATATATAGTTTAAAAAAATATGAATATATTCGGCCGATCGCAAGAACAGCAGTCAATAGATACTAAAATTATTGCCGTCACTGCTACCCCGACATTAACAAGAAACATTCAAAATGCGTATGTTGGTCTTGATCTTAGGTCGTGGATGGAAAGTTCCACATTCGCTACTCGTTGCACGGGCGGTTATGGTAGCAAAACAATATCTAATTTAGGATATGGTTATTTCATTAAAGTTGCTTTTCGCGGGTCTTTGAATTTGCCCGCCCCGACTGGAATAGGAACTTTTCAGTTCTGGTTTCATAAAACGGACGGAACAAATGTTGATGACTTTTACAGCGAAGTGCTAAATTATACAACCGCCATTGAGTATAAGTCTTTTGATTGTATATGGCTAATTCAAAGATACGGAGTCCAAATGAAAATCATGTTTTTTGTTTGATCGTGTTTTTTGTTTGCATGTATAATAACTTAAAGGGTAAACATTCCTATGAGCGTCCGAGTCAGAACGTAAAAGGATCGAATGCTGCTGTGCATGCTCCTTCCAGTTCTGCGGAGTGACCTTTGGGATCTGTTGCTCAAGTCCTTGCACAAACTAATCAGATATACTTGGCTTGTATTAGGCCGAGCACTCTCATTACTCCGCCTCCTTGAGTGAACAAACCTGCAAAGCATTTTGATAGTTTTTCTTTTCTGTCTGTGTTTGCAGGTGATCCGACCAAGCAGACGAAGAAAGTTGTTTCGTCCTCATTCTCTTTGTTCTTTCAAAGTGTGTTACATTCAGTTGATGAGAGTACTACTAAGAGAGAGGCAGATAAAATGCTTGATCTTTCTATTGTGCACCCTACTGGTGCAGGTATCCACCCGTATGATCCTGCAGCATTTGATTTTGTTTCAAGTGCCACGTCTGATGATATGTTAGGTGAGCTCGATGAAACTGACGCGGATGAATATAAGACTAAACTCCGCAAGTGTTGGAGAAATATTCAATTTGCGTGTTGTGTTGTCACTTGGTTGCTGACTGTTGCAGGTCCTGCTTTGCGCACTAAGGTGTATAATACAATCTCTGAAGCTCGTAGGCTGTGCTTCATTCAGCCTGATCTGTCTCATCCTCTACATTTTGCTAACTCTGTTGCTGTTAAGCTCTTGATTCAAATCAGGGATGTTTTGAAATGTTGTGTTGCTTACGCTGTTAGGGAACATGATGTGTTCGTGCCCTTGCTTGCATTTTTGCTAACATGTGTTTTTAGGCCACAATTCCAAACTATTTATGCTCATGCTACCTCAGGTGAATGGTTGCAGTTTGTTGCTGCTATGGTTATGTCATTGCGGGATACGTATGGTTTGTTTCTTCCTGATAAAATCCTAACAAACATGGTTTGGGGTCATTTGAGTGAGCGGATGCGCGATAGGATCAAATTACTCACACATACTGTGGAGGTGACAGACGGAAAGACTAACCCACCCCAAACGCTTAAGCGTGTGCTGCCTGTAAGGGATGATTTCATTCAACTCATGAAAAATGTGCAGCAGGAGGATATGTCTATTTGCATGCTCAGTCGTTCTCCTTACAAGCAGGGCGACTCGAAAGAGATATTGTCTCAGCTTGCTGTGTGAGCTAGGTCTTCAGATGCTCGTGGTTTACACAAATTTTTGCAGTTTGGGCTCTTCTTTTTTCTATCGTCTCTTTCTCATTAAACATTGCTTACTGAAAAAAAATTCTTATGAGCTTGTACTGTTGTTCCTTGGAACCAGAATTCTTTTGAATTAAGCTCTTCTTGATTTTTCTCTCGTCTCTTTCTCATTAAACCTTGCTTACTGTAATTTTTTAAAAAAAAATTGTTTGCATGCGCCTGTTTTTCTTTGCTATTGTTTTTGTTTTGATTAGCCTATATTTTGTCTCTGTTTGCTCTACTTTGACTCATTTTATTATTGAGTTTACTACAAGTTCAACACACTAGTAATTAAAATTCTAAGTTGAAAAAAAAGTTTTAGTTCAGTATCGTCTCCCTTGCCACTGTTTGGCCTTGTGTTTGTTTGTTGTTTTCTTTTTTGTGTTTGTTGCTGCCTCTATTGTTGTCTTTTTTGTTTTGTTTTTGTTTCTTTTGTTTCGCTTGTTTGTTTGTTTCTTTTGTTTCTTGTTTTTTTGCTCCTATTCTCTTATGTTTTTTTGCTTTTTTCTTTCTTTGCTGTTTTTTGTTTCTCCGTTTTCTTTTCTTTTCATGGTTTTTTCTTTATCTCTTTCTTCCTTTCTTTCTTTCTATCTTTTTTCTCTTTCTTTTCCCTTCCATATTATTCTTTCCAGGAGCTTTCTGTTGAACCTTAGTTCTAGATTTCCTTATGAGCTTGTACTGTTGTTCCTTGGAACCAGAATTCTTTTGAATTAGGCTCTTCTTTTTTTCTATCGTCTCTCATTAAACCTTGCTTCATGAAAAAAAAAAAAAAAAAAAAAAAAAAAAAAAAAAAAAAAAACAGAATTAGGCTCATTTTTTTATCGTCTCTTCCTCATAAAACCTTGCTTACTGTAAAAAAAATTAAAAATTATTATTATTATTATTATTATTATTATTATTATTATGGACACCGTGATAGCCCAGTGGTCAAGTTCTACCATCTGGGCCCTGTCGCCAGTTCGATTCCCGTCGGTGCCACCAGTATTTTCATTGAACATACCGGTCCGTCTGGAAGTGTTGGAACTGCCCTTGCGGGGGTGTCATTAGAGCCTATCGTCAATTCTTCGTACTCCCCTCACGGGTGAGACGATGGAGGCGCATGTACAGATTTGCATCAGCCATTGACAGAGAAGCACTATTATTATTATTATTATTATTATTATTATTATTGGGCCTGTCGCCAGTTCGATTCCCGTCGGTGCCACCAGTATTTTCATTGAACATATCGGTCTATTTCTGGACCAGTATTTTCATTGAACATACCGGCCCGTCTGGAAGTGTTGGAACTGCCCTTGCGGGGGTGTCATTAGAGCTTATCGTCAATTCTTCGTACTCCCCTCACGGGTGAGACGATGGAGGCGCATGTGCAGAAATGCATCAGCCATTGACAGAGAAGCACTATTATTATTATTATTATTATTATTTCAATTCTCCGTACTCCCCTCAGGGGTGAGACGATGGAGGCGCATGTGCAGATTTGCATCAGCCATTGACAGAGAAGCACTATTATTATTATTATTATTATTATTATTATTATTATTATTATTATTATTATTATTATTATTATTATTATTATTATTATTCAGTGGTTAAGGTCTACCGTCTGGGACCTGTCGCCAGTTCGATTCCCGTCGGGGCCAGTATTTTCAAAGGATATTTTCTTTGAAAGTATTGGTCTGTCTGGAAGGCTTGGAGCTGCCTTGCGGGGGTGTCAGTAGAGCATATCGTCAAATCTTCGTACTCCCCTCGCGGGTGAGACGATGGAGGCACATGTGCAGAAATGCATTCGCCATTCACTGAGAAGCACTATTACTATTATTATTATCCTTATTATTATTATTATTATGGACACCGTGATAGCCCAGTGGTCAAGTTCTACCATCTGGGCCCTGTCGCCAGTTCGATTCCCGTCGGTGCCACCAGTATTTTCATTGAACATACCGATCCGTCTGGACCAGTATTTTCATTGAACATACCGGCCCGTCTGGAAGTGTTGGAACTGCCCTTGCGGGGGTGTCATTAGAGCTTATCGTCAATTCTTCGTACTCCCCTCACGGGTGAGACAATGGAGGCGCATGTGCAGAAATGCATCAGCCATTGACAGAGAAGCACTATTATTATTATTATTATTATTATTATTGTTATTAGGGAGTACATAGGCCATCGGTCCTTTCCATGGGCTGATTGGTATAAAGCTCCTAGAGTAATGTTCTATGCCGTCACTTCCTTTATTCCACCGATTGGTGTGGAGACTTTCCTTATGGAATGGAGGACTGGATGCACATGGCCTTTTGGCTCAGCAATTGGCAGGAGATACACTATTATTGTTATTATTATTATTATTTTTGTTACTATTATTATCTTTATTTCTTTTTCATTCTTTTACCCTTTTGTTTTCTTTTTCTTTTTCGTTTTTCTCATCTACTGCTGCCTGTTAGGTTTGGTCTTGTTCTGGCATGGCTCTACTTTATGTTTATGGTTGTGGCTTGTGGAGTCTCTTCTGGTCTATGAGGGGGGTGGGGTGCGGAGTGGTTTGGCTCGACTAGCTTGAGGCTGCATGTCTATGAGGTTGCCAGGCTTGGGTTGATCCTTATGGATACTGCAGCACTCGGCATAATCGCGTCGCGAGTACGCCATGTCGAGCCTTACTACGCTCTGCACACCGCCCTCCTGGCTACGATAGCCTCCGGGTGCGAGTGAATTGCGTTAGGTGCTGCAGTTTCCTTAAGGGCTGTCTCACTGACTGTCAATGGATCTCACTTGCGCCCATGTTAGTTATGTCTTACCTTTTCTGGCACTTTCCGCTCTTACCTTCTGGTTCAGTATCGTCTCCCTTGCCACTGTCTGGCCTTGTGTTTGTTTGTTTTGCCTTTTTGTGTTAGTTGCTGCCTCTATTACTGTCTTTTTGTTTTGTTTTTGGTTTTATTTTTTGTTTTTGTTTCTTTTGTTTCGCTTGTTTGTTTCTTTGGTTTCTCTTGTTTTTTTTCCTACTCTTTTTTGTTTTTTTGTGCTTTTTTCTTTCTTCGCTGTTTTTTTGTTTCTCCGTTTTCTTTTCTTTTCCTGGTTTTTATTTACCTCTTTCTTCCTTTCTTTCTTTCTTTCTTTTTTTCTCTTTCTTTTCCCTTCCATATTATTCTTTCCAGGAGCTTTCTGTTACTACTACTACTACTACTACTACTACTACTACTACAACTGCTGCTGCTGCTACTACTACTACTACTACTACTACTACTACTACTACTAGTACTACTGCTACTGCTACTACTACTACTACTACTATTACTATTACTACTTCTACTACTACTACTACTACTACTACTACTACTTCTACAACTACTACTACGTTCCAGATTTCCTTATGAGCTTGTACTGTTGTTCCTTGGAACCAGAATTCTTTTGAATTAGGCTCTTCTTTTTTCTATCGTCTCTTTCTCATTAAACCTTGCTTACTGTTAATAATAAAAAAAATCGTCTCTTTCTCATTAAACCTTGCTTACTGTTATTTTTAAAAAAATGTATGCATGTATGTATGCGTATTTATGCATGTTTGTATGCATGTTTGTCTGTGTGTGGGGGACTGTGTGGGGGAGGGAAGCATGTTTTGGCTTACGCTGGTGGAGTTCTTAGTATGTCTCGATATGGGCTACATGCCCGAGGCGTGCTAAGCTCATTCTCCAGTTTGAGCCTTACGTGCATCCTTCCCTCCATAAGTTCTCATAATCACTAGGGGGTCATAGGAAGCCGAGCAATTTACCGCTTCGTAATCTGTTTGTTTCCCTTTGTGCATGAAAGAGACACATTTGGCGCGTATTTCACCGATGCTTGCGAACTGCGTGCAAAAAAGCGTAGAACTTGTGGACAAGATTGGTTTTGACACTCAACTCACATTTCTCTGGCCTGTGGTGAGCAAGTTTGGGTTTTGGTTGAGTTGAATGGGTTTGAGTAGTCAGCCCGGTGAAGCCAACACCCGCAAAATACTGTAAATTTTTTCCAACCATTTTTTGGGGCGGAACCTCGTGAACCCGGTTGCCCTCTTACGTCAGTTATCCCATCCGGTACCCAAAAAAGTGGGTTGGTAAAAAACCGTTCAAAGAAAATGTGATATGGTCAATGTAGTTACCAATTGTGTCAGCAGTGTTTTCCTATCGTAATGCAGTCTTCTAATCTTTTGCTGCTTCGTCCAGGCAGGTTAGGACAGTTTTGCAATTCATTAAATAAGTCTGAGATCGAATTTATTCTTGAAACCAAAACGAAGGTGTGACATCTATATAGATCTGGCCAGATTCACAACCAAAAAAAAATTTTCAAGCTTGTTTCTGTCTAAAACTTGTGGATTTGCTTGTGGCTTTGTACAGGAAAGTTGTGTAGATTGTTGTCTGTAACGCCTCTCTTGTCTGCTGCAATTTTTCATATCTCCTGTTGTGTTTTCTTACTGTTTTACTTGTTTCCTAGGGTTGCTTATATATATTTTGTTGGTTTTCCTTTATTTTCTTGGTTGTTGGTGATAGGTTTGCGTTTGCAAATTGCACACTTTCCTGCTAGCAACAATTGTACTGCTTATTTGTATTAATTTTCTTGTTTTTTGCTCTGTTTGATCGTGTTTTTTGTTTGCATGTATAATAACTTTAAGGGTAAACATTCCTATGAGTGTCCGAGTCAGAACGTAAAAGGATCGAATGCTGCTGTGCATGCTCCTTCCAGTTCTGCGGAGTGACCTTTGGGATCTGTTGCTCAAGTCCTTGCACAAACTAATCAGATATACTTGGCTTGTATTAGGCCGAGCACTCTCATTACTCCGCCTCCTTGAGTGAACAAACCTGCAAAGCATTTTGATAGTTTTTCTTTTCTGTCTGTGTTTGCAGGTGATCCGACCAAGCAGACGAAGAAAGTTGTTTCGTCCTCATTCTCTTTGTTCTTTCAAAGTGTGTTACATTCAGTTGATGAGAGTACTACTAAGAGAGAGGCAGATAAAATGCTTGATCTTTCTATTGTGCACCCTACTGGTGCAGGTATCCACCCGTATGATCCTGCAGCATTTGATTTTGTTTCAAGTGCCACGTCTGATGATATGTTAGGTGAGCTCGATGAAACTGACGCGGATGAATATAAGACTAAACTCCGCAAGTGTTGGAGAAATATTCAATTTGCGTGTTGTGTTGTCACTTGGTTGCTGACTGTTGCAGGTCCTGCTTTGCGCACTAAGGTGTTTAATACAATCTCTGAAGCTCGTAGGCTGTGCTTCATTCAGCCTGATCTGTCTCATCCTCTACATTTTGCTAACTCTGTTGCTGTTAAGCTCTTGATTCAAATCAGGGATGTTTTGAAATGTTGTGTTGCTTACGCTGTTAGGGAACATGATGTGTTCGTGCCCTTGCTTGCATTTTTGCTAACATGTGTTTTTAGGCCACAATTCCAAACTATTTATGCTCATGCTACCTCAGGTGAATGGTTGCAGTTTGTTGCTGCTATGGTTATGTCATTGCGGGATACGTATGGTTTGTTTCTTCCTGATAAAATCCTAACAAACATGGTTTGGGGTCATTTGAGTGAGCGGATGCGCGATAGGATCAAATTACTCACACATACTGTGGAGGTGACAGACGGAAAGACTAACCCACCCCAAACGCTTAAGCGTGTGCTGCCTGTAAGGGATGATTTCATTCAACTCATGAAAAATGTGCAGCAGGAGGATATGTCTATTTGCATGCTCAGTCGTTCTCCTTACAAGCAGGGCGACTCGAAAGAGATATTGTCTCAGCTTGCTGTGTGAGCTAGGTCTTCAGATGCTCGTGGTTTACACAAATTTTTGCAGTTTGGGCTCTTCTTTTTTCTATCGTCTCTTTCTCATTAAACATTGCTTACTGAAAAAAAATTCTTATGAGCTTGTACTGTTGTTCCTTGGAACCAGAATTCTTTTGAATTAAGCTCTTCTTGATTTTTCTCTCGTCTCTTTCTCATTAAACCTTGCTTACTGTAATTTTTTTTAAAAAAATTGTTTGCATGCGCCTGTTTTTCTTTGCTATTGTTTTTGTTTTGATTAGCCTATATTTTGTCTCTGTTTGCTCTACTTTGACTCATTTTATTATTGAGTTTACTACAAGTTCAACACACTAGTAATTAAAATTCTAAGTTGAAAAAAAAGTTTTAGTTCAGTATCGTCTCCCTTGCCACTGTTTGGCCTTGTGTTTGTTTGTTGTTTTCTTTTTTGTGTTTGTTGCTGCCTCTATTGTTGTCTTTTTTGTTTTGTTTTTGTTTCTTTTGTTTCGCTTGTTTGTTTGTTTCTTTTGTTTCTTGTTTTTTTGCTCCTATTCTCTTATGTTTTTTTGCTTTTTTCTTTCTTTGCTGTTTTTTGTTTCTCCGTTTTCTTTTCTTTTCATGGTTTTTTCTTTATCTCTTTCTTCCTTTCTTTCTTTCTATCTTTTTTCTCTTTCTTTTCCCTTCCATATTATTCTTTCCAGGAGCTTTCTGTTGAACCTTAGTTCTAGATTTCCTTATGAGCTTGTACTGTTGTTCCTTGGAACCAGAATTCTTTTGAATTAGGCTCTTCTTTTTTTCTATCGTCTCTCATTAAACCTTGCTTCATGAAAAAAAAAAAAAAAAAAAAAAAAAAAAACAGAATTAGGCTCATTTTTTTATCGTCTCTTCCTCATAAAACCTTGCTTACTGTAAAAAAAATTAAAAATTATTATTATTATTATTATTATTATTATTATTATTATGGACACCGTGATAGCCCAGTGGTCAAGTTCTACCATCTGGGCCCTGTCGCCAGTTCGATTCCCGTCGGTGCCACCAGTATTTTCATTGAACATACCGGCCCGTCTGGAAGTGTTGGAACTGCCCTTGCGGGGGTGTCATTAGAGCTTATCGTCAATTCTTCGTACTCCCCTCACGGGTGAGACGATGGAGGCGCATGTGCAGAAATGCATCAGCCATTGACAGAGAAGCACTATTATTATTATTATTATTATTATTTCAATTCTCCGTACTCCCCTCAGGGGTGAGACGATGGAGGCGCATGTGCAGATTTGCATCAGCCATTGACAGAGAAGCACTATTATTATTATTATTATTATTATTATTATTATTATTATTATTATTATTATTCAGTGGTTAAGGTCTACCGTCTGGGACCTGTCGCCAGTTCGATTCCCGTCGGGGCCAGTATTTTCAAAGGATATTTTCTTTGAAAGTATTGGTCTGTCTGGAAGGCTTGGAGCTGCCTTGCGGGGGTGTCAGTAGAGCATATCGTCAAATCTTCGTACTCCCCTCGCGGGTGAGACGATGGAGGCACATGTGCAGAAATGCATTCGCCATTCACTGAGAAGCACTATTACTATTATTATTATCCTTATTATTATTATTATTATGGACACCGTGATAGCCCAGTGGTCAAGTTCTACCATCTGGGCCCTGTCGCCAGTTCGATTCCCGTCGGTGCCACCAGTATTTTCATTGAACATACCGATCCGTCTGGACCAGTATTTTCATTGAACATACCGGCCCGTCTGGAAGTGTTGGAACTGCCCTTGCGGGGGTGTCATTAGAGCTTATCGTCAATTCTTCGTACTCCCCTCACGGGTGAGACAATGGAGGCGCATGTGCAGAAATGCATCAGCCATTGACAGAGAAGCACTATTATTATTATTATTATTATTATTGTTATTAGGGAGTACATAGGCCATCGGTCCTTTCCATGGGCTGATTGGTATAAAGCTCCTAGAGTAATGTTCTATGCCGTCACTTCCTTTATTCCACCGATTGGTGTGGAGACTTTCCTTATGGAATGGAGGACTGGATGCACATGGCCTTTTGGCTCAGCAATTGGCAGGAGATACACTATTATTGTTATTATTATTATTATTTTTGTTACTATTATTATCTTTATTTCTTTTTCATTCTTTTACCCTTTTGTTTTCTTTTTCTTTTTCGTTTTTCTCATCTACTGCTGCCTGTTAGGTTTGGTCTTGTTCTGGCATGGCTCTACTTTATGTTTATGGTTGTGGCTTGTGGAGTCTCTTCTGGTCTATGAGGGGGGTGGGGTGCGGAGTGGTTTGGCTCGACTAGCTTGAGGCTGCATGTCTATGAGGTTGCCAGGCTTGGGTTGATCCTTATGGATACTGCAGCACTCGGCATAATCGCGTCGCGAGTACGCCATGTCGAGCCTTACTACGCTCTGCACACCGCCCTCCTGGCTACGATAGCCTCCGGGTGCGAGTGAATTGCGTTAGGTGCTGCAGTTTCCTTAAGGGCTGTCTCACTGACTGTCAATGGATCTCACTTGCGCCCATGTTAGTTATGTCTTACCTTTTCTGGCACTTTCCGCTCTTACCTTCTGGTTCAGTATCGTCTCCCTTGCCACTGTCTGGCCTTGTGTTTGTTTGTTTTGCCTTTTTGTGTTAGTTGCTGCCTCTATTACTGTCTTTTTGTTTTGTTTTTGGTTTTATTTTTTGTTTTTGTTTCTTTTGTTTCGCTTGTTTGTTTCTTTGGTTTCTCTTGTTTTTTTTTCCTACTCTTTTTTGTTTTTTTGTGCTTTTTTCTTTCTTCGCTGTTTTTTTGTTTCTCCGTTTTCTTTTCTTTTCCTGGTTTTTATTTACCTCTTTCTTCCTTTCTTTCTTTCTTTCTTTTTTTCTCTTTCTTTTCCCTTCCATATTATTATTTCCAGGAGCTTTCTGTTACTACTACTACTACTACTACTACTACAACTGCTGCTGCTGCTGCTGCTACTACTACTACTACTACTACTACTACTACTACTACTAGTACTACTGCTACTGCTACTACTACTACTACTACTATTACTATTACTACTTCTACTACTACTACTACTACTACTACTACTTCTACAACTACTACTACGTTCCAGATTTCCTTATGAGCTTGTACTGTTGTTCCTTGGAACCAGAATTCTTTTGAATTAGGCTCTTCTTTTTTCTATCGTCTCTTTCTCATTAAACCTTGCTTACTGTTAATAATAAAAAAAATCGTCTCTTTCTCATTAAACCTTGCTTACTGTTATTTTTAAAAAAATGTATGCATGTATGTATTCGTATTTATGCATGTTTGTATGCATGTTTGTCTGTGTGTGGGGGACTGTGTGGGGGAGGGAAGCATGTTTTGGCTTACGCTGGTGGAGTTCTTAGTATGTCTCGATATGGGCTACATGCCCGAGGCGTGCTAAGCTCATTCTCCAGTTTGAGCCTTACGTGCATCCTTCCCTCCATAAGTTCTCATAATCACTAGGGGGTCATAGGAAGCCGAGCAATTTACCGCTTCGTAATCTGTTTGTTTCCCTTGTGCATGAAAGAGACACATTTGGCGCGTATTTCACCGATGCTTGCGAACTGCGTGCAAAAAAGCGTAGAACTTGTGGACAAGATTGGTTTTGACACTCAACTCACATTTCTCTGGCCTGTGGTGAGCAAGTTTGGGTTTTGGTTGAGTTGAATGGGTTTGAGTAGTCAGCCCGGTGAAGCCAACACCCGCAAAATACTGTAAATTTTTTCCAACCATTTTTTGGGGCGGAACCTCGTGAACCCGGTTGCCCTCTTACGTCAGTTATCCCATCCGGTACCCAAAAAAGTGGGTTGGTAAAAAACCGTTCAAAGAAAATGTGATATGGTCAATGTAGTTACCAATTGTGTCAGCAGTGTTTTCCTATCGTAATGCAGTCTTCTAATCTTTTGCTGCTTCGTCCAGGCAGGTTAGGACAGTTTTGCAATTCATTAAATAAGTCTGAGATCGAATTTATTCTTGAAACCAAAACGAAGGTGTGACATCTATATAGATCTGGCCAGATTCACAACCAAAAAAAAATTTTCAAGCTTGTTTCTGTCTGAAACTTGTGGATTTGCTTGTGGCTTTGTACAGGAAAGTTGTGTAGATTGTTGTCTGTAACGCCTCTCTTGTCTGCTGCAATTTTTCATATCTCCTGTTGTGTTTTCTTACTGTTTTACTTGTTTCCTAGGGTTGCTTATATATATTTTGTTGGTTTTCCTTTATTTTCTTGGTTGTTGGTGATAGGTTTGCGTTTGCAAATTGCACACTTTCCTGCTAGCAACAATTGTACTGCTTATTTGTATTAATTTTCTTGTTTTTTGCTCTGTTTGATCGTGTTTTTTGTTTGCATGTATAATAACTTTAAGGGTAAACATTCCTATGAGTGTCCGAGTCAGAACGTAAAAGGATCGAATGCTGCTGTGCATGCTCCTTCCAGTTCTGCGGAGTGACCTTTGGGATCTGTTGCTCAAGTCCTTGCACAAACTAATCAGATATACTTGGCTTGTATTAGGCCGAGCACTCTCATTACTCCGCCTCCTTGAGTGAACAAACCTGCAAAGCATTTTGATAGTTTTTCTTTTCTGTCTGTGTTTGCAGGTGATCCGACCAAGCAGACGAAGAAAGTTGTTTCGTCCTCATTCTCTTTGTTCTTTCAAAGTGTGTTACATTCAGTTGATGAGAGTACTACTAAGAGAGAGGCAGATAAAATGCTTGATCTTTCTATTGTGCACCCTACTGGTGCAGGTATCCACCCGTATGATCCTGCAGCATTTGATTTTGTTTCAAGTGCCACGTCTGATGATATGTTAGGTGAGCTCGATGAAACTGACGCGGATGAATATAAGACTAAACTCCGCAAGTGTTGGAGAAATATTCAATTTGCGTGTTGTGTTGTCACTTGGTTGCTGACTGTTGCAGGTCCTGCTTTGCGCACTAAGGTGTTTAATACAATCTCTGAAGCTCGTAGGCTGTGCTTCATTCAGCCTGATCTGTCTCATCCTCTACATTTTGCTAACTCTGTTGCTGTTAAGCTCTTGATTCAAATCAGGGATGTTTTGAAATGTTGTGTTGCTTACGCTGTTAGGGAACATGATGTGTTCGTGCCCTTGCTTGCATTTTTGTTAACATGTGTTTTTAGGCCACAATTCCAAACTATTTATGCTCATGCTACCTCAGGTGAATGGTTGCAGTTTGTTGCTGCTATGGTTATGTCATTGCGGGATACGTATGGTTTGTTTCTTCCTGATAAAATCCTAACAAACATGGTTTGGGGTCATTTGAGTGAGCGGATGCGCGATAGGATCAAAATACTCACACATACTGTGGAGGTGACAGACGGAAAGACTAACTCACCCCAAACGCTTAAGCGTGTGCTGCCTGTAAGGGATGATTTCATTCAACTCATGAAAAATGTGCAGCAGGAGGATATGTCTATTGGCATGCTCAGTCGTTCTCCTTACAAGCAGGGCGACTCGAAAGAGATATTGTCTCAGCTTGCTGTGTGAGCTAGGTCTTCAGATGCTCGTGGTTTACACAAATTTTTGCAGTTTGGTGCGAAGCCAGGCACCATTCGTGAGATCAAGCAGGATTGCAAGGGAGATGCTGGCCCGGGCGAGGGAAATGTTTCTATCTTGCCTTGTTGCCATAGGGGTGGGTCGCATGCAATCAAGGATTGCAATGCGATCAAGGCGGGCAGGGATCACCGTTGTATGTCTGTTTCAGGTTTTTTCTATTGCAAGAAAGCAAAGAAACGTGTTACGAGCGACACGCCTGACGCTTCCAAGCTGTTGTGCCTGCTGCAGGTGCTGGGAAAGGGAATGGCAAGACTAAGTGGTGTTACAATTGTAGCGACTGTGGCCATATTGTCCCCAAGTGTCCTATTCCCGTTGTCAAACGATTTAAGTTTCAGTCAGCGCCGAAGTCTGGGAGTGTGTGTCGTGTTGAGGTGCAGGTTGCGGAGACTTTGTCTCTACTGTCTCCTTCAGATGCTCAGTCTTGGCCTGTCGTGTTGCAGCCTTTGCCTGCTGTTCCTCATGATGAGCGCGCGTTGCCTAAGGTGCTGCTTGATATGCTTGATTTGTCAGGGCGGATGAAGTGCAGATCGCTTGCTTTGTTCGATACTGGCGCTTCGTATAGCTTAATTTGTTTTAAGGATGCGACTGCTTACCCTGCTTTGCCGATCATTGCTGCTGGTTCTGACACTTTAGGCGGATACAAGCCCGTTGACAGTTGGGTTTCTGTACTAATTTTCACCACTTCGTTGCATTGGCTACCGTGTGGTGTCGTTGATGCTCACTCACATCACTGCTCTCTGTTGTAACAGTTGAGTTTGTTTGATGCTGATGTTTTGTGTCTTGATCTGCCTGATTTACTATGTAGGCACAGGAAGGGTGACAGGTTCTTTCTTCCTACTTACCTTACCCCTCCTGTCTTGCCTCTCACGTATGTTGCTGAGTCTGCAGGAGGTGACAGTAGGTCAGCTGCCCATGATGTCCACGATTCTGCTTTTGTTCAGTTTGAGAATGATTTGCTTGATGGCAGGTTATCTAAGCTCTGTTTATATGAGTCAGTTGCAGCTCCTGTGAGACCCGAGTGTGGACGTACGCGTTTAGCTTTGGCTGTTCCATCTACGCTGTCTCTTTGACTCTTGCGCTTTTTGTGGTTGTTGTTTGCTCCTTGTCAGGCGTTCGCTGTGAGTGTAGTTTTCAACGTTAGCGAGCGTGGCGAGTTTATGTCTGGACACAAAAGTGTTTTGTGGCAGTTGGTTGCTGATCAGATGATGGAGCGCCTCGGCTGTTTTCCGGTGGTATCTGTTATGTCAAATCCCTCTCCTAAGAGCATTGTGTTGTTTGAACAGGAACAGATTGGTTTGCTATATCTCACTGTTCTCCTTTCTGTTTGTGCTTTAGCAAGCCGTGCCTTGGGTTGGGATTGGGCCGATGCGCTGTTTCTCTGGTCTCTTTTGTTGGTTTTCAGCTACACATTGTGGGATTTGATGTTGCCTCTGTTGGCGATGATAGCTGCGCTGCGTGTGTTGCTTTTACTTATTCTCTGCTGTAGCGCGTTTGCATAGCATTCGGTCTTTTATGACTGGCCGCGGCGTTGGTGGCTGAGGCGTTGTTATGCTTTTCGCATGCTTGTATTGTGTCTGCTTTTTAGTGGTGCTGTTCATGCTGATGACTCTTTGGTTTGTCACTCTATTGAGTCAGGCAGTCTGCGTTTTGTTCCTTCTCCGAGTGCTTTGTTGTTGAAGCTAATGCGTCTCAGAGTTTGTCATCTGTATTTTGCGCTAGTCCTGTTTATCCTTTGTTTCATTCTCCTTCTGTGTACGAACATTTTCTTGCTGAAAAGTGGTGTCGTGCTTATAGGGACAATCATGGGAACAGCAGTGCTCTTGAAAAAGAATCATTTACTGACATGTTCTCACAAGTCGATATTTCCTCTTCTTTATCTCCTACTGCTCGAGCTGAGCTTGAGTATGTTTTTAGGAATGGCTCGGTTCCTGTGTTGTCTTTCCTGCCAGGAAAAATTCCAATGCTGTGTTAGATTTGGAGCTGCGTCCTGGTTCTGTCCCTGTTGCATCTAGGCCTCGTTCCTATTGCCCGGCACAGACTGGTGTGTTGACAGATTAGATCAAAGAACAGGTGCGTTTAGGTTTGTACGAACCGGCGAGCCCTGAGTGTCAGTGGGCGTCGCCGCTTCATATCGTTCCTACCTAGATCCATGATCCGGTTACGGGGGAGAGAAAGATTGCGAAAGTGCGAGTGGTTGGTGATTATTGTGAGGTGAATAAACGCTTCAAGAAGATTGCGCAAGAAATTCCTGTGATGAGTGATCTTAAGAGGAAACTTGCTGGATTCAAATATTACGCTAAGTTTCATCAGACTTCCGCTTTCAATTCTGTTGCTCTGTCGCCTTCTTGTCGTGATGTGCTTGCTGTTCGTACCCCGCTTGGTTTGTTCCGTCCTACTGTGTTGCCTTTTGGTCCTACCAATGCTCCTTCTCGTTACATGAAGATTGCTTTATCTATGTTTAGTGACTAGCCTTACTTCAATGATAAAATCTTCGTATACCTTGATGATATTCTCGTCTGCGCAAATTCAGAGGAGGAATTGCTTATGCTATGTAAGGAGGTAGTAAATAGAGTGCAATCACGGGAAGGGACCTTAAAACCTTCTAAGATCAGGATATGTTACCAGAAAGAAGTGATGCTAGGGTCAGAGGTTTCGTCGGAAGGCATACGACCTAGCCCTGACATATTAAGGCTGTAAATGATATATCGTTGCCTGCTCCTTCTGAAATGCGTTCTTTGGTTAGGTTATTTACCTATTTCTTTGAACATTTTGATCATTTCTCGGAACGCATGATTCCGTTGCCTGAATTATGCAAAGATGATATAAATTTCCTAAGCTTTTGCCCGAGGATGCTATTGCTGCTATTGCTGCTTTTAAGACAGAGATGAAGTCTGCACCTTTGTTGGTTCCGTTTGAGCCGTCTTGTCGATTGTATGTTGACTCTGATAGCTCGTTGTTGGCTGCTGGTTGTTGTGTTTATCACATGTCCGCTGAGGGTGCTAGACAGCCCATTGCATATTTCTCGCATACATACACTTTGTCTCAGTCTCGTTGGTCACCGTACGTGTGTGAGGCGTTTGCTGTGACTATTGGTTTATCCAAGTGTCGTTATTTCGTTCAAGCTAGTCATGAGCCTCCTGTTGTTTACATTGATCAAAAATCATTATTGTGGATCTCGACAGCACAGAGCCCCAAAGTGGTTCGGTGGGCTGTTGAGGTGTTACAAGATCTGGATTTTGAGTTACGTTACAGACCTGGTGTTGAACATTTGGGTGCTGATGCGTTGTCTCGTGTGCCATGTGTCTCGCCTGGTGTGCCGTCCGAGCCTGGTGTCATTATATTGCTTGAGAAGCTCTTGTCTGTTTTGCCTTTGCCTTTGACTGGTGTCAAACGCTCATTGTGGTTTTATGTGCCTGGGCATGGGGGGATGGCTAAAGCTAAATCTCTAAGGCAGAAAGGTAGACGTACGCTTGACTTGTCTCCGTCTGTTGATGTGCTTTCTAAAGCTCCTTTTGACTATGACATTATCTACCCTGATAATACTCGTGCTCCGTCTGTGACTCGTCGGTTGTTGCATACTAACAAACCTTTTGCTTTGCTAATTAACACAGATCTGTTACATTTGGTTAGTACAACTTTTAGTGAACATGGACTTGAGGTTGATGATGATGTAGCGATCGCTTGCTGCTTGTCGTAAACTTGTCTTTTCATCGTGTAATCTTACAGGGGTTGTCAGTCCTGACTGGCCTGGTGTGCCTGCTACTGAAGTTTACCTGTCTGAGTTGTCTGCCGACATGCGTCTTACTCAGTCTATTTCGTGCGAATGCTTTGTTACTGAGTTTATACGCATGTTGCGTCCGCCTACTTTGAAAGATATTCGTGAAGCTATGCAGACTGATGCTGGAGCTGTGTTTTTTCTTGCGTCTGTTGAGTCTTCTAAGCTTAAATCTGTTCAAGTTCCAGGTGGTGTGCTTGTAAAGGATAGCGGGCGTTTGTTGCGTTTTCGCTCTGTTGTTGACTTGAAACGTCCAATAGCTGAGTGTCCTATCTACTTGCCTGCCTCTTTGCGGTCGCGTGCCATTAGTGCTTCTCACCGGTTGGATAATCATGTTCGTGCCCAACGTCTTTGTGTTAAGCTGTCTGATCTTTATTATTGGGATAGGTTGCGCGCTGATGTTGAGTCTGTTTTGAAGTCTTGTGAATTTTGTCTTGTTGCACGTGCTCGTCGTTTGCTGCGGCATGCTCAATACACTTCCATGACTGTCGATTCTCCTCACAAGGGTTTTGGTTTGGATATTTACGGTCCAATTAACATAAAAAATGAAGGAAATTTCTCGTATATTTTGACTTGTGTTGATTTGTTTCATGGCTATGTTCGTTATTATCCGCTGCGTACTAAATCTTCGTTTGAAGTTGTAACTTGTCTTCAGAATAATGTGTTTGATCATGTTGGCTATCCGGATTCTATCCTAACTGATGGTGATTGGAATTTTCGTTCTGAGTTAGTTACTTATTATTACGCTTTAACTGATATTCATCAGCTGCACACTGCTCCATATTCTCCTTGGGAACTTGGTCGTGTCGAGCGGCGGCACCAGGATTTACATATGGCTTTGCTTAGTCTCGTCGATAAGTCTTTGTGGCCTATTGTATTACCCGGGCATGCTGCGCGCGCGTCGAATACTCTTGTTTCTACTGCGACTGGTGTCTGCCCTTCTGAGGTTGAGTACGGTTATGTGCCGCGTGGTCCTTCTCGGTTGGCTGCTACTTTACCGGAATCTTTCGTTGTTCCTTCGAGTTCTAAACCTTTGGATCCTAGTGCGCTCGCTCGTCATATTCAGGCTTTACGTGATTCGCAAAGGATTTTTACTTTTATCCTTGATCGCAGAATTTCCGCCCGTCGTAAAAGAGGTGTCGAGAGTAAGAATAGCGAAGCAAAATCAGGCCGCGCTGTTGATAAATTTATCGTTGGTGACCGGGTTGCGGTCTACGCTCCTTCTTCTTCATCGTCTATCCCTTCTAAAGCTCTTTTACATTGGAGTGCGCCTTATGTTATCGAATCTGTTAAGGATGGCTTATATACTTGTGTCCATTCCGATGGTTCTCGTCGCGCGGTGCGTGTTTCTGATATTATCCGGGATGATTCTGTTTCACCTGTTGCGTCTGCACGTCTTGATGCGGCGCAGCCTCGTGTCGTGGCACGATATGTTCCTGGTCAGTTGCTTGCGTTTGCGGATTCTATTCCGGGTGAATCACTTTCGAATAAGAAATTTCTGGTGGGTTCGTTTGTCCGTCAGTCTAGCGAGGATGATTTTATTGAAGTTGAATTTCTCGCTACAGCTCGCGCGACTGCGTCCTATCGCTTCTTGCCACTCAGACTAACAAGCCTATTCTCCGCCAATCTAAGCCTCGTGTTGCCGGTGCGGGAAAAGAACAATTTTCGCGATGGTCCGGGAAACAGCGGGTGGATTGTGTATTACCGTGGAATATCTCGTTGACATCGGAAGGTGCGTTGTCCACTGCTTCTCTGGTCGAGATCGGCAAAGAGGGTTGGACCCCTTACGTCGTACAGGTTTGAGTGAGTATCTCTTCTTTGTTGCATTGTTTGTTGCATTTGCATGCCTGGATGCATCATTGATGCTTTATTCATCATTCCTGTTGGGCGTCGCCTCCCTCTCTGGCTTCGGCTGGGGAGGGCCACTCATGTTTATTTGTACGTACTGGTATGCCCTGGAATAGTGCCGTCGTCTGGTTAAGTTTTTGTTATAGGTGGTTGGGTTTGTATGCAAGTCAGCTATGTCCTGTTGTGTCACGCTCAGTTCCATCTTGCTTGAATCTCCTCCTTGTT
Organism: Paulinella micropora; assembly: GCA_019918135.1. NCBI lineage: Eukaryota > Cercozoa > Imbricatea > Euglyphida > Paulinellidae > Paulinella > Paulinella micropora. Next base: position 62,485 of record WBZZ01006708.1, on the reverse strand, counting down.
CCTTTCATTGAGGCAGAGAGGGGGGTCCCGGTTTACATATATGTCTTTGTGACATATTTTATTTTATATTGCTTCTCTGTTAAGCGTGGTGTACGTCTGTCGCCCATCACTGCATTCCATATCTTAGCATAGCTTGGCTAGATAGTTGTTTGCGTAGTGATATAGTGTGTGTGATATTCTTGATCTCCAACTTCTTCTTCTGTGGTAGGAGTCGGTGACATTAGGTCCCGTTCTCTTGTCTGCATTTGGGCCTGTCACGTCCATGTTGTGTTTATTTATTTTTTTTCACATCATATCTACTTTCATATTTTCAGGTCATATATAGTCTACTTTGTCTAGTTATAGTTTCGTATGCTGTCTGGACAATTGCGTTACCAATTTTCATTTGACTTTGATTTTGCCTGAAGATAGCAGGGGGGGTATGTACGTGAGATTCTTAGCTTGTGCATGTTTCGGGGGGAGCCATAGTTTTGAGCACTGCTAGATCTCTCGTATTGCTCCTGGCTTCATGGCATTCTTTGTTTCCATCACTGGTACTGTGGGGTGGCAGTGCTGTTGGACTCTCGTTGACTTTTGACTTCACCGTTACTGAATTCATTCTTCTCCAGACTTGGGGGGATGTGATATGGTCAATGTAGTTGCCAATTGTGTGAGCATTTTTTTCCTATCGTAATTCAGTCTCCTAATCTTTTGCTGCTTCGTCCAGGCAGGTTAGGACAGTTTTGCAATCCTTAAATAAGTCTGAGATCGAATTCATTCTTGAAACCAAAACGAAGGTGTTACAAAAGCCAGGCGCCCACGCACCACACCAAACGCCAGAATGTAAAGAGCTCGTAAACACCAGCACCAAGAAGCAACAATCGCCTCAGGATGGCACAGCAGATTTTTGCCTATCTCTACCTTGTCTCATAACAAACGTACCAGTGTTCATTAGATGTAGTGGCAACTAGTGGCACACAGTCACACAGTGGGTTACCGAGCACCGTATCTAGGGTATCTAGATACGGTACTTTTCGACCGCAGATACGGTAGGTTTTACTGAAATTTTCTTTACTTTTTACCTAATGTTTTGCAGTAGGGCCGGCAAGGTCTACACACACTGGTGGTGAAAAAAAGTGTTGCATGTCTTCTTCATCAAGGTTTCTCTTGGTGTTACAAGTCACAGCTTCCGTACTCGTAGGTATGATAAGAATGGCTTCACTTCTTTAGCATAGCCTATATGTGACTCTCATAATACCTAGAATACATATTGCTCATCCCTTGAATGCTTCAGCTTCTTTTTTTTATTCTAGAATTTTTTTTCCTGCTTTATTTATTTTTCATTTTTCTTTTCTTCTCTTGTTTGTGCGTCCTCTCGAAGTTTGAGTCTCTCTCTCTCGCTCTCTCTCTCTCTCTCTCTCTCTCTCTGAGTCTCTCTCTGAGTCTGTCTCTCTCTCTCTACATATATATATATATATGATTTATGTATTCGCGACTTGTCCAACCGCAAAGTATTAAACAAGCCTTAAAAATATGAAAAACCAATATTTGACATATAGAAAACATACATAGAAAACAAAAAAGTGTCAAATGTTTAACATAAATTTTTCTAACTGAGCACATTAAGAGAGATTTTGACGAAAGGACACATAAACCATATTTTTATTTCATAAAAATATATATAAACTGCGTGTATATGGTTTATGTGTCCTTTCGTCAAAATCTCTCTTAATGTGCTCAGTTAGAAAAATTTATGTTGAACATTTGACACTTTTTTGTTTTCTATGTATGTTTTCTATAAGTCAAATATTGGTTTTTCATATTTTTAAGGCTTGTTTAATACTTTGCGGTTGGACAAGTCGCGAATACATAAATGATCACACTACAAAATGGGGGGAAGGGGGGCGGACACTCACGAAGTGAGTGGCGGGGGGGTTGGGGGGGAAATACACACAACAGGGATATTACAGCAAGCGAGAGATGAATATAAGAGCGGGGTGGTGAAATATCTTCTCCTATTGGTGGCCAACCCCAAGGTTGGCCGTGTCCAACCCTGTTTTTTAAGGTTGGACACTTTTTCCTATTAAATTTCAATATTTATTATATAATTCTTCTTCGTATTACACATTTTTTTATTGTCCAACCTGTCCAACCTTTTATTAAAAAAAAGTAAAAATTTTTTTCCTCTCCCCTTTTTATTATACCCCCTCTAAAAAAGTTTCTAAAAAAAAGGGTCGGACTCGGACAGACTTGGACACGATTAATACTAACACGATTTTCTCTCTCTCGGTTGCTTAATACAACTCTCAGCCGTCCAAGTCGCCACAACGACGATTTCGTGTTTCTAGCGCGGGGTGGATTTTCTATTTAAAATAATTAAAATAATATAGTTATATATAAGAGACATAATGCCAAGGACACCTCAATTCACCAAGGAAGAAATCGTTCAACGGAGAAGGGAAAGGGCGAAAGCATTTTTGAAGGCTCATCCTGATAAGAATAGGGAAAATGCGAAGGCATACTATTATAAGAATCAAGAGAGAATAAAATTACTGCGGAAGGAGAAATACGAAAAACAAAAAGCGGAATTGCTTGAATTAAGGGCGTTTCGTAATAGTATGTTAAACAATATATAATTTATTTTATATATAAAAATATATACACTATTATACAAACCATGGACACCTCTCACCGCCGATCGTATTGGACATATGAAGACTTACAACTTCATTTGGATTACGTGAATGGAAGTTATTTTCTAAATCTAGTCAATGCAGTTTCGTTTCTATCACCCGATGGAAAGTGGAACACGAACGACTGGAAACTTATGGAAAATATAGAAAAAGGAGAAGAACAATATTGTTGTTGCTCACACGAGATTACAAAGAATTACATCATTAAAACGTAAAAAACGGGAGCGAAATGGTGCTGGGCTCTGAATGTATCAAGAGATTTAAGAATGATAAAATGAACGAAGACCTGTTATTGCTCATTCGCACTCTTGACAATCCAAATATTAAATTTTGTTGTTATTGTAATAGCAACAGGGCAATTCCAAAAAAGGTTGTGGAAAAGTACCCGAACAGAGACAAGTATTATCACAAAGCCTGCTTAATAAATAGATTGAAGCATTGCGAACTTTGCGGACAATTCAAAGGATTTATTCAATGCGGGTGCTTGAATAAGTAAGAAAAAGAAACAAGTTGTTTTTTTTGTCATAACGATATAAAAAATTATAATTACCTATTAAGGACAATGATATACATGGATATACGGATATATAGAATAATTAATTTATTTTTATAAAAAAATCCGAGCGACTATATAATATGACCGCGCCGACACTGACAAATGGACAATGGTATTGGAAACAAGAAGAAGCACTGAGAGATAAACCACTTGATGCGGTTCTTATCAAATGGGGAAATAAACAATTTACCAACATGCCATGCCAAGAGGATTTCATTGAATTGATTGAAAAACGCCCGATGATCAAAAGCAATACTATGGAGTATTAATGGAAAACAAACCCCAACGAATGTTTGCTGACATTGATGGCGATGAATTATCAATCTCACACGAAAAAATGTATGAGCGGTGGAACACGCTTATGGAAAACGTATTTGCTAATATGGGTTTGAAGTATAATCCCAAAAAAGCCAAATACTTGGACGCGAGCAAGAATGGTAAAATGTCGTGCCATTTTTCTTACGATAACGGCTTGGTATTCAAAAACTGCGAAACACAAAAGGAGTTTTGGACGTATGTTGAAGTGGTGATTGAAAAAGATTACCCCGACCTTTGCTTCACGTTTGAACGAGCCGACAAGAATATTGAGTTGCGAACCATACTTGATATTTCCGTCTATAACAAAAACAGGGCTTTTCGCACTATCTACTCTCATAAAGAAGATAGCGACCGCGTTTTGCTTCCGTATTCATACACCCCAAAAACAAACACCCTGAAACTGTTACAAGATGTGGAAATTGACGATTATCTGATTATGCGCCCCGATGACAATACATTCTACGATGTCAAAATTCCCGAATATACAACTTTGAAGCGATATCAACATATTACATTGGACGAAATACGCGAAATTATACTCAGCAAAATACCATATGTAGAAATTGCTGAAATAAAGCAGAGAATGTTTGTTTTAAAAACCATAGGGACACGAGTATGTATTATAAACGGAGAAGAAAATAAAAGCGACAATTGCTATGTAGTATGGAGAAGAGACGGGTTGTATTGCTACTGCCACGATAGCACTTTCGAGGGTAAAGGCATGAAAATTCATGAATTATCGCCCCCTATCGTCCGTAATATCAACACGATTGATGACCTGCGCCGACTCGCCAGCGAATGTAATAGTTTAGAAAAATTCAAAGAGTTGATAGACACTGCTCTGGCCTGGATAAATGAATCATACACTTTTGCTAACTTGGCAAAGCCGACTATAATTGAAGAATATGTTGATTCAAAAGGCAAGAAGGTATTTCGCTACAAGACGGAATCAGCAATTGAATCATTCTTCAAAACAAAAGAGTAAAGACCAATCTATCAAAGGAGGACTGGATAGCGCTAGGTAAAAACCCCGCAAAATGGAACGTTGTTGATTTGTATAAAATATGGACTACACACCCGAGAAGACGCGAAGTAAATGACGTAATCTTTGACCCCAAGGCATACTTTGATAACGACAAACAAGTGTTTTATAACTTGTTTAAGGGCTTTGAAATTCCAGCAGACACATTAGGAGACGTGAAATCATTCACGGCAGAAGAAGAAAAAAATGAAGCATTCTTTCAACATATCCTAAACAGATGGTGCGGGGGAAGGCAGGACATATATAAAAAGGTTCTTGATATGTTTGCGAGCATTTACCAAAAGCCGTGGCAAAAACTACACTTATCATTAGTTTTGACAAGCACTGAACGAGCAGGTAAGGGGATTATTCTTGAAATATTCAAAGACATAATAGGTGCCGATTATTACTTCCAGCCGTCCGACGTTAAAGAAATATTAGGCGATTTCAATGCGCAACCCGCAAAAGCAATCGTAGTATTTATGGACGAAATGGTATGGGGTGGTGATAAAGAACGAGCGGGAACCATTAAGAAACTCGTATCAGAAAACACGCTCACCCTTAAACAAAAATATTTACCAAATCTAACACTAGAAAATATGTTATTTCTAGTCCTTGCTTCAAACGAAGAATGGGTAGTGCCAGCGGGCACCACTGACCAACGATGGCTCGTCCTTGAAGTTTCTGACGAACTGGCACTCATGAAATCAGACGAAAAGAGAAAAGCGATTGCGGATATCAGATCTATTGACAGGCAACGACTTGCAAAGTTTCTCCTTGAAAGATACCTCAGCGAGTTTAATGACCGCGAAACAATCATTACGAAGGGGCTACGAGAACAAAAAGTAAAATCCCTTTCAAAAAGTTGAGAAAGTGGTGGTTGGATTGCTTGAACTTGGGATATATCACAAACCAATTTTCAGGAATTCGTTTTGGTGAAGAAGTTTCAAAAGAAGAATTGTATGATGTGTATAAAGTAAATGCGAATGACCCGCACACTTCGCGGGTTAGTTTCTGGACTAGTCTTAGAAAACTAATGCCAAATATGGTAGAAAAGAAGAAAACGATGGAAGCAGGCGCGCGAGTTAGATACGTAGATTTACCAACATTAGAAGAGTGTAAAAATCAATGGAAGGTTATTCATGGTGATAATGAATGCTTTTGACGATGACAACGATGATGACGATGAATAAACAATTAAAAAAAACGGATTTTTTGTTTGTTGTGCTTATATATAACATGCCATCAACCAAAGGAGATTATCTGAGCCAAATAGAAAAATGGACTCATTTAAGTAGCGACATAAAACTGCCAACAAGCAAATCGCTCAAACCTGAAATTGTCGTATTTTACGAAAAATACCGACCCGAACAACCCCCGCAGGGTGATAATGTTGAAGTTGTATTGCACTCCGTTGATACATTGAAGAAGGTTGTTTTTGATGACGAACCAGAAGAATTTACGCCTTTTAAAGAAAGTGATTTGAGTGCTGGTATAACCGAAATCAAGGCTAACGTAGGAGAAGAACTGGCGAAAAAAGAAATGCATGTTTTAGAAGCGCCAAATGAGAAGAAAACACCGATTAAAGCAAAGCGGAATCCGCCCGAGAGCGGGTATAGTTGCTATGAAATAATAACGGCGCATTTGAAAGTATCAAAAGACCCGTTTAAGTTCTTGTATATGAAAGTGGAAGACCGCACCATAATGCAGGAGGATATGAAGAAATGGCACGAGAGTAGATACGCACACATACCACCAGACCAACGTCCTATTCTTAAATATGGTAAGTTAGATTATAAGACGTTTTTCCGCGATGTCTTATCTCAACACGAGGGCAAACTCACGACATTAAAAGATATGTATGACAGATTTCATGTGTAAGCGGAGGTTAGTGCTATATCTCTCATCACATCAATATTAAAATATGATGGTTTAAAAGATACATAATCCGTAACACACTTTGAAAGAACAAAGAGAATGAGGACGAAACAACTTTCTTCGTCTGCTTGGTCTGATCACCTGCAAACACAGACAGAAAAGAAAAACTATCAAAATGCTTTGCAGGTTTGTTCACTCAAGGAGGCGGAGTAATGAGAGTGCTCTGCCTAATACAAGCCAAGTATATCTGATTAGTTTGTGCAATGACTTGAGCAACAGATCCCAAAGGTCACTCCGCAGAACTGGAAGGAGCATGCACAGCAGCATTCGATCCTTTTACGTTCTGACTCGGACACTCATAGGAATGTTTACCCTTAAAGTTATTATACATGCAAACAAAAAACACGATCAAACAGAGCAAAAAACAAGAAAATTAATACAAATAAGCAGTACAATTGTTGCTAGCAGGAAAGTGTGCAATTTGCAAACGCAAACCTATCACCAACAACCAAGAAAATAAAGGGAAACCAACAAAATACATATAAGCAACCCTAGGAAACAAGTAAAACAGTAAGAAAACACAACAGGAGATATGAAAAATTTCAGCAGACAAGAGAGGCGTTACAGACAACAATCTACACAACTTTCCTGTGCAAAGCCACAAGCAAATCCACAAGTTAAAGACAGAAACAAGCTTGAAAATTTTTTTTTTTGGTTGTGAATCTGGCCAGATCTATATAGATGTCACACCTTCGTTTTGGTTTCAAGAATAAATTCGATCTCAGACTTATTTAATGAATTGCAAAACTGTCCTAACCTGCCTGGACGAAGAAGCAAAAGATTAGAAGACTGCATTACGATAGGAAAACACTGCTGACACAATTGGTAACTACATTGACCATATCACATTTTCTTTGAACGGTTTTTTACCAACCCACTTTTTTGGGTACCGGATGGGCATTCAACTCAACCAAAACCCAAACTTGCTCACCACAGGCCAGAGAAATGTGAGTTGAGTGTCAAAACCAATCTTGTCCACAAGTTCTACGCTTTTTTGCACGCAGTTCGCAAGCATCGGTGAAATACGCGCCAAATGTGTCTCTTTCATGCACAAAGGGAAACAAACAGATTACGAAGCGGTAAATTGCTCGGCTTCCTATGACCCCCTAGTGATTATGAGAACTTATGGAGGGAAGGATGCACGTAAGGCTCAAACTGGAGAATGAGCTTAGCACGCCTCGGGCATGTAGCCCATATCGAGACATACTAAGAACTCCACCAGCGTAAGCCAAAACATGCTTCCCTCCCCCACACAGTCCCCCACACACAGACAAACATGCATACAAACATGCATAAATACGCATACATACATGCATACATTTTTTTAAAATAACAGTAAGCAAGGTTTAATGAGAAAGAGACGATTTTTTTTATTATTAACAGTAAGCAAGGTTTAATGAGAAAGAGACGATAGAAAAAAGAAGAGCCTAATTCAAAAGAATTCTGGTTCCAAGGAACAACAGTACAAGCTCATAAGGAAATCTGGAACGTAGTAGTAGTTGTAGAAGTAGTAGTAGTAGTAGTAGTAGTAGTAGTAGTAGTAGTAGTAGTAGTAGTAGTAGTAGTAGTAGCAGTAGCAGTAGTAGTAGTAGTAGTAGTAGTAGCAGCAGCAGCAGCAGCAGTTGTAGTAGTAGTAGTAGTAGTAGTAGTAGTAACAGAAAGCTCCTGGAAAGAATAATATGGAAGGGAAAAGAAAGAGAAAAAAAGAAAGAAAGAAAGAAAGGAAGAAAGAGGTAAATAAAAACCAGGAAAAGAAAAGAAAACGGAGAAACAAAAAAAACAGCGAAGAAAGAAAAAAGCACAAAAAACAAAAAAGAGTAGGAAAAAAAAACAAGAGAAACCAAAGAAACAAACAAGCGAAACAAAAGAAACAAAAACAAAAATAAAACCAAAAACAAAACAAAAAGACAGCAATAGAGGCAGCAACTAACACAAAAAGGCAAAACAAACAAACACAAGGCCAGACAGTGGCAAGGGAGACGATACTGAACCAGAAGGTAAGAGCGGAAAGTGCCAGAAAAGGTAAGACATAACTAACATGAGCGCAAGTGAGATCCATTGACAGTCAGTGAGACAGCCCTTAAGGAAACTGCAGCACCTAACGCAATTCACTCGCACCCGGAGGCTATCGTAGCCAGGAGGGCGGTGTGCAGAGCGTAGTAAGGCTCGACATGGCGTACTCGCGACGCGATTATGCCGAGTGCTGCAGTATCCATAAGGATCAACCCAAGCCTGGCAACCTCATAGACATGCAGCCTCAAGCTGGTCGAGCCAAACCACTCCGCACCCCACCCCCCTCATAGACCAGAAGAGACTCCACAAGCCACAACCATAAACATACAGTAGAGCCATGCCAGAACAAGACCAAACCTAACAGGCAGCAGTAGATGAGAAAAACGAAAAAGAAAAAGAAAACAAAAGGGTAAAAGAATGAAAAAGAAATAAAGATAATAATAGTAACAATAGTGCTTCTCTGTCAATGGCTGATGCATTTCTGCACATGCGCCTCCATCGTCTCACCCGTGAGGGGAGTACGAAGAATTGACGATAAGCTCTAATGACACCCCCGCAAGGGCAGTTCCAACACTTCCAGACGGGCCGGTATGTTCAATGAAAATACTGGTCCAGAAGTAGACCGGTATGTTCAATGAAAATACTGGTGGCACCGACGGGAATCGAACTGGCGACAGGGCTCAGATGGTAGAACTTGACCACTGGGCTATCACGGTGTCCAATAATAATAATAATAATAATAATAACAATAATAATAATAGTGCTTCTCAGTCAATGGCGAATGTATTTCTGCACATGTGCCTCCATCGTCTCACCCGCGAGGGGAGTACGAAGATTTGACGATATGCTCTACTGACACCCCCGCAAGGCAGCTCCAAGCCTTCCAGACAGACCATTACTTTCAAAGAAAATATCCTTTGAAAATACTGGCACCGACGGGAATCGAACTGGCGACAGGTCCCAGATGGTAGACCTTAACCACTGAATAATAATAATAATAATAATAATAATAATAATAATAATAATAATAATAATAATAATAATAATAATAGTAATAATAATAATAATAATAATAATAGTGCTTCTCTGTCAATGGCTGATGCATTTCTGCACATGCGCCTCCATCGTCTCACCCGTGAGGGGAGTACGAAGAATTGACGATAGGCTCTAATGACACCCCCGCAAGGACAGTTCCAACACTTCCAGACGGACCGGCATGTTCAATGAAAATACTGGTCCGGACGGACCGGTATGTTCAATGAAAATACTGGTGGCACCGACGGGAATCGAACTGGCGACAGGGCCCAGATGATAGAACTTGACCACTGGGCTATCACGGTGTTCATAATAATAATAATAATAATAATAATAATAATAATAATAATAATAATAATAATAATAATAATAATAATATTAATGTATCTCCTGCCAAGTGCTGAGCCAAAAGGCCATGTGCTTCCAGTCCTCCATTCCATAAGGAAAGTCTCCACACCAATCGGTGGAATAAAGGAAGTGACGGCATAGAACATTACTCTAGGAGCTTTATACCAAAATAATAATAATAATAATAATAATAATAATAATAATAATAATAATAGTGCTTCTCTGTCAATGGCTGATGCATTTCTGCACATGCGCCTCCATCGTCTCACCCGTGAGGGGAGTACGAAGAATTGACGATAAGCTCTAATGACACCCCCGCAAGGGCAGTTCCAACACTTCCAGACGGGCCGGTATGTTCAATGAAAATACTGGTCCAGACGGATCGGTATGTTCAATGAAAATACTGGTGGCACCGACGGGAATCGAACTGGCGACAGGGCCCAGATGGTAGAACTTGACCACTGGGCTATCACGGTGTCCAAAATAATAATAATAATAATAATAATAATAATAATAATAATAATAATAATAATAATAATGTATCTCCTGCCAATTGCTGAGCCAAAAGGCCATGTGCATCCAGTCCTCCATTCCATAAGGAAAGTCTCCACACCAATCGGTGGAATAAAGGAAGTGACGGCATAGAACATTACTCTAGGAGCTTTATACCAATCAGCCCATTGAAAAGGACCAATGGCCTATGTACTCCCTAATAATAATAATAATAATAATAATAATAATAATAATAATAATAATAATAATAATAATAATAATAGTGCTTCTCTGTCAATGGCTGATGCATTTCTGCACATGCGCCTCCATCGTCTCACCCGTGAGGGGAGTACGAAGAATTGACGATAGGCTCTAATGACACCCCCGCAAGGGCAGTTCCAACACTTCCAGACGGACCGGTATGTTCAATGAAAATACTGGTGGCACCGACGGAAATCGTATTGGCGACAGGGCCCAGATGGTAGAACTTGACCACTGGGCTATCACGGTGTCCATAATAATAATAATAATAATAATAATAATAATAATAATAATAATAATAATAATAATAATAATAATAAAATATAATAATAATAATAATAGTGCTTCTCTGTCAATGGCTGATGCAAATCTGCACATGCGCCTCCATCGTCTAACCCGTGAGGGGAGTACGAAGAATTGACGATAGGCTCTAATGACGCCCCCGCACGGGCAGTTCCAACTTCCAGACAGACCGGTATGTTCAATGAAAATACTAGTGGCACCGACGGGAATCGAACTGGCGACAGTGCCCAGATGAATAATAGTAATAATAATAATAATAATAATAATAATAATAATAATAATAATAATAATAATAATAATAATAATAATAATAATAATAATAATAATAATAATAATAATAATAATAATAATAATAATAATAATAATAATAATAAAGAATAATAATAATAAGAATAATTCGAATAATAATAATAATAGTGCTTCTCAGTCAATCGCGAATGCATTTCTGCACATGTGCCTCCATCGTCTCACCCGTGAGGGGAGTACGAAGATTTGACGATAGGCTCTACTGACACCCCCGCAAGGCAGCTCCCAGACACACCAATACTTTCAAAGAAAATATCCTTTGAAAATACTGGCACCGACGAGAATCGAACTGGCGACAGGTCCCAGATGGTAGACCTTAATCACTGGGCTATCGCGGTGCCACAATAATAATAATAATAATAATAATAATAATAATAATAATAATAATAATAATAATAATAATAATAGTGCTTCTCTGTCAATGGCTGATGCAAATCTGCACATGCGCCTCATCGTCTCACCCGTGAGGGGAGTACGAAGAATTCACGATAGGCTCTAATGACAGCCCCGCACGGGCAGTTCCAACACTAATAATAATAATAATAATAATAATAATAATAATAATAATAATAATAATAATAATAATAATAATAGTGCTTCTCTGTCAATGGCTGATGCATTTCTGCACATGCGCCTCCATCGTCTCACCCGTGAGGGGAGTACGAAGAATTGACGATAAGCTCTAATGACACCCCCGCAAGGGCAGTTCCAACACTTCCAGACGGGCCGGTATGTTCAATGAAAATACTGGTCCAGACGGATCGGTATGTTCAATGAAAATACTGGTGGCACCGACGGGAATCGAACTGGCGACAGGGCCCAGATGGTAGAACTTGACCACTGGGCTATCACGGTGTCCAAAATAATAATAATAATAATTAAATAATAATAATAATAATAATAATAATACTATATCTGAGGCGTACTGATGCAGCTAATGGCATATCCTCAACGGACATAAGCCTCCAATACCCTTGTTCGAGGTCCTCCACCCCCCCGTGTCAGTCTCTCGCCTGATGATCGGGGCCACCGATGGAGCTCCTGAGGGCAAGACTGCACTAAGCCGAGGTTATTCCGCAGTCCCAGCAACCTCTTGCAAGACGTCACCGAATGTGCAAGTGCATACACCAAGCGCGGTTGCTAGAGCTGCCTCGAAACCCCACCCATAACAATCTGGTGTCTGCTGGGTCCTGGGCTATCAACCAGCATATGCGGAGTTTAAGATCTTTTACGCGCGCAACGACCCTCCTCCCCAGCATCTACCACCAAAGGGTTATGAGTTGGCGTCACAGTTTAACGCCTTGAGGCCATTGGGCTGGAACTCTGTTTAGCAAGTGTGACTAGGTTTTTTCATCGGGATTTCCCTCAAATATGTCACAGTCAACACTCCAAGGCAGATTTACTATATCTGAGGCGTACTGATGCAGCTCATGGCATATCCTCAACGGACATAAGCCTCCAATACCCTTGTTCGAGGTCCTCCACCCCAATAATAATAATAATAATAATTATAATAATAATAATAATAATGATATGTGTATGTATCGTCTGCTAATTGCTGAGCCAAAAGGCCATGTGCATCCAGTCCTCCATTCCATAAGGAAAGTCTCCACACCAATCGGTGGAATAAAGGAAGTGACGGCATAGAACATTACTAGGAGCTTTACACCAATCAGCCCATGGAAAGGGACCGATGGCCTATGTACTCCCAAAATAATAATAATAATAATAATAATAATAATAATAATAATAATAATAATAATAATAATAATAATAGTGCTTCTCTGTCAATGGTTGATGCGAATCTGCACATGCGCCTCCATCGTCTCACAAATAATAATAATAATAATAATAATAGTGCTTCTCTGTCAATGGCTGATGCATTTCTGCACATGCGCCTCCATTGTCTCACCCGTGAGGGGAGTACGAAGAATTGACGATAGGCTCTAATGACACCCCCGCAAGGGCAGTTCCAACACTTCCAGACGGACCGGTATGTTCAATGAAAATACTGGTCCAGACGGAGCGGTATGTTCAATGAAAATACTGGTGGCACCGACGGGAATCGAACTGGCGACAGGGCCCAGATGATAGAACTTGACCACTGGGCTATCACGGTGTCCAATAATAATAATAATAATAATAATAATAATAATAATAATAATAATAATAATAATAATAATACTATATCTGAGGCGTACTGATGCAGCTAATTGCATATCCTCAACGGACATAAGCCTCCAATACCCTTGTTCGAGGTCCTCCACCCTCCCGTGTCAGTCTCTCGCCTGATGATCGGGGCCACCGATGGAGCTCCTGAGGGCAAGACTGCACTAAGCCGAGGTTATTCCGCAGTCCCAGCAACCTCTTGCAAGACGTCACCGAATGTGCAAGTGCATACACCAAGCGCGGTTGCTAGAGCTGCCTCGAAACCCCACCCATAACAATCTGGTGTCTGCTGGGGTCCATAATAATAATAATAATAATAATAATAATAATAATAATAATAATAATAATAATAATAGTGCTTCTCTGTCAATGTCTGATGCATTTCTGCACATGCGCCTCCATCGTCTCACCCGTGAGGGGAGTACGAAGAATTGACGATAGGCTCTAATGACACCCCCGCAAGGGCAGTTCCAACACTTCCAGACGGACCGGTATGTTCAATGAAAATACTGGTCCAGACGGAGCGGTATGTTCAATGAAAATACTGGTGGCAACGTCGGGAATCGAACTGGCGACAGGGCCCAGATGGTAGAACTTGACCACTGGGCTATCACGGTGTCCAATAATAATAATAATAATAAAATAATAATAATAGACTTATCAGTCAATTGGCCTTTGATCCTGTCGGACATGTGCCTCCATTGGTAATAATAATAATAATAATAATAATAATAATAATAATAGTGCTTCTCTGTCAATACACGTTTTAGTATCTGAATTACTGATACACAAATTCTCAAAGTAGATTATGTTGTAATTCGTTTTGCTGTTGAATGTGGCGCGGTTTCTAATAGTAAATATGGCATTCTCAGTTGATCCTATACTCTTGACATTGTCATACGTTAGTTATAGCAATAGTCCGATCAATAACTCCTTCAACCGCTAAAAACATGCTAGCCGTTTTCATTACAACGGATGCCAGACTTGATGAATACGCCTTCGCATAAATCGCGAACGCCGCTTGATCCAATGATGGAGTGGTAGCAGTGCTCGCGTATTTAATCGCATGAATTACTTCCATTCGTCCAGTTCGCGGGTTTTCAATTTTGAATGTAATCTGACCGCTACCCAGATATTGGACGACTATTTCAAACACATTCAATTTGGTAAAATCAATCGCGGGGAAGTTTCCAGTATTATTACATTTATCAACATTCCACGCATATTGACTGACCACATTTTCTACGCTTCCCGCCGTTCTTACAACAGACATTCCCAAACTTGATTGTCTAAAACATAAATTGTCTGCTGGTGTGCCTATGCCAATATCGCAATTGCAACTATCTGCGGCGATAGATGATGGAAACAATGCGGAAAATCTAGCAACTAAACCCATACCACTTCTATATTTGGCTCGCTCAATAGTCGTAATCTGCGCAGTTGAATTACCTGAGGCCGATGTAGTCAAAACCGCCATTGAATTAGCAGTTGATACCACCCCGCCATTAGTCTCCGTTTTGTCAAAGAATCGCGTATTAATACCATAAGTGAATACATTTTGTAATACTGGCGACAGAGTAGCCGTTCGCAATTCTCCAAAGGCGGTTGTTGGTAGTGCGTCTTTTATGCTATCAATAGAAAACGTGTGGAAATGAAAGGAAATGAATTCCCTGATTGCAGAACATATAAAAATAATATTAAAATATGTTTTTATTAATTGTAATACACTTTAACTTCATATCTTCAGAGGTGGGCAGGAACCGGTCCGACACGGTAATTTTTCTACTTTTTCATAGTCCCGGCTACCATGAATCTATGATGATAACAATGCCGAACATGCAGAATTTGCTTTTACTGTTTATTCTTGCTTATATTAAGCATTTTTCTATATTAAGACATGGTTTTACCTTCAAAAAATTCTGTTTGCCCGCTGTGACGTACGCTGGTACGTAGAGGGGGGAGGGGGGGGGTGGGGGGGGGGGGGATGGGTCGGAGGGAGGACGCTTCACATCAGATTCTGGTGCATTATCAGAGTTAAACAAATTTCTAATTTCAGTTTTTAGAAGAAGCGTTACAGTTGCAGTTGCCCTAGACAAAAACCATTATGAAAAAAGTCAGACCCAGAAAAATTCCTTCAAAAAAAATAATCACATACGACCACGTCCACGTCCACGTCCACGTCCACCCGCAGCACGACGTGCGCGGCGACGTCCGCGCAAACGGATTCCTGAGTTACGCATTCTCCAACTTGCGTCGGAGCGATCTGAATCATCTACAATATGGATAGCATCATGTTAAGGAGGAGAAGAAGAAGAAGAAGAAGAAGAAGAAGAAGAAGAAGAAGAAGAAGAAGAAGAAGAAGAAAACTAACACCATGCTTTTCTTCCTCTGAACCAGAAGATCGATCAGACGATGAGTCAGTTGATGAACTGGAAGATGAAGTATCAGATAAGTCATCCTCTGAATCTGCCACTGGTTCAAGCTCTTCTTCCTCGGGGAACCCACAGTCGCATCGTTCGAAATGGTTCCACGCTTGTTCAATAAGCTCTGCCTTCTTGAACTGTTTCCGATCGGAGTTTTGCGTTGCAACACCATGCATTCTCATCCATGATTTCAATTCGCTAACTACCATCTGCTTGGACGCAAATTGCTTTTTTTCCTCTGACGATCTTAGCAACGTGAGAATTTTCCGCCAAGGCTCAGAAGCATTTCCAAATGCTAAATCCTGCTCCTGCTTTTCTTCGCTAGTAAGCTGTCTTGCACCACGCCATCTCGGGTGAGCTGGAGGACGTCCTTCATTAACAAAATAAGTGCGTGGTAAGGACAGCAGCTCTTCATCAGTCAAACGCGTAAGTGCGTTCATTTTCTCCTGTCGTTCTTGAGGCAACTCCATCCAATTTACAGGTAGCTCGTCGATCAATCGAAATTCTGCTCTCCATTCCTTGCCTTTTGCATCCACACAGGACATATGAGCAGGACGGCCGGGCAGGCCGCCTTCGAAGTAATCTCCATCCACCTCTACTCTGGTCAAATTTCCACCTGCTAACATTTCCTCCACATGTGCTCGCTCATCCGGCCCTAGGTATTTAGTAGCCAAAGCACGAATATCCTTCTTCAGGCGCGGATTGACGAAGTAGCCGACTGGAAGCTTGGGAGGCATGTCGGTCGCTGTCATAAATAGAGAGAGAGATAGATAGATAGAACGAGAGAAAGAGAGAGATAGAGAGAGAGAGAGAGAGAGAGAGAGAAAGAGAAAGATAGATAATATTATTACCGGGGCGTCCGATAAACAAATTGATCGGTTCTCCTCTGGGATCATCACGCACTCCATGAAAATCCTGTGCGTCTCCCCAAGTAGCGATCTCTACAGTCTGCAAAGCGTCAGGATCTTTCTTGGTGATTCTATATGCCAAGGGTTTGTTGTTTTTGAAACTCTTGTTCATACACGGGCTAAAATGAGTCATCCAGTCGTAGTTACATCCGAGAACAACCAGCACATGCCTCTTCTTGTGCTGCTTCTTGAATGCAAGAATGAGCTTTAATAACGCTTGAGCGATGTTAGTTGTCAGGAAGGTGCTCTTCCACCCGATATCCATAACTCGAAATTCCTGATCATCTCCATCGTGCCCGTGCCCTGGTGGCTTGCGATGTGACTCTACTTGGAAACGGATTCCTCTGTCAACGACATTGAGCCCAAGGAAACCCAGCATTGCCCACGCGGTGTTATCACCAGCTCTGTCCCACTCAAGATATAATTTCCACGCTTGCATTGTGCGAGGGTTCCAAAGTTGCCAATGTAAAAGTGCGGCAAGCATAGTAATGTTGCTGTTCGCGCCGTGTTCTACCGCGCCTTCAAGGTACGTCAGAATAAAATGCGTATCGCTAGTGTAGCAGGTATTGATTCCAACGCAAAGGCGAAACACAATTTTTCCTTTGAAATCTTTCGCGGCGCGGCGGCAAGATGGGATCTTCACTGGCGGTTTCATATCGGCTGATATGACTGTGGCAGCAAAATCTGCTGGTGCTGCCTTCTTGCGCTGCATGCTGGCAACGCGGCACGCCCTGTGAATTTTGTGATGAAGCCTGCTACGGCGACGCCATTCTTGAGCTTCTACTTCAGTCCTGAAACCGTTAGAATGATCAGCAGCAAGCTCTGTGCAGATCTCGCATTTTGAGAAATCTCCTTCTGCAAAACAAACCTGTAATAAGTAATGATAACGAAAATATGCATAATGCCTCTGACAAACTTGACGTGCGGAAAATCCATGCGCCAAACTTTGTTGATCGTATTGTCTGTCGGAGGATTATTTGGATCAACTCGTTTCAAACAACCAAACCGAAGGCACATATCTTTCCGATTCTCGCGAACATAGTTTTGGACTCCTGCGTCCTGAGCCATTTCTTGCATCCTCCATATTCCGTCGCTGCATATCTCCGGGTAACTCTCCATGAACTTCTCGCAGAGTAATACTGCTACCACATCTTCTGTTTCAGGAACGGTTGAGTAGCTTTTTGTCAAAACCTTCGTGTTATTTGCAAGAGGTTTGTGTGCTCTTGACAAAACTTTATCACCGATCCCGTAGATACGCTGCCAGGCTACTTTGCACACAGCCTCCGTTAAATACATATACTGAAACGATCCAGTTTTTGTTTGAAACGATTCAAGCTGCGAAGCTGCCCAAGAATAAAGCTCACTGAGAGACGATGACGCATTCTTCGCTCTCGTGTAAAGCACATCACGCGTGTCGATAAATGAATAACACTTCCACTTTTTGCAGCAGACAGACTTAACTTCCCTGTCCAAGTCGGCGAAGGTAATCCCCAACAGTTTTTGGAGCGCAGACGGTCTCTGAAGCTTCACTGCACCTTTCGTGCGACTTTTCATCGTGTAGGGGCGCGTTGGATTCTTACGTGGTCTGCTGTAAGGAATTGGTGATAATCTCATGATGTTATACAACAGCTCAAGCTCGTCGAAGTTCAATCGAAGCTCGTTGGATAATTCCGCATCATCCACGCAGACCAGAGGAGGAAGCAATCCAGGGTTGATAGATGCAGCATCACCGTTTGAATCCGTATCTGAACACTCTTCGTCGACGTTCTACGCAAGCAAGATCGCTTATGAACATTAACCAGCATGAACATAGACAGGTAGAGAAAAAAAATTACCATGGAGCCAGTAGGAAGATATAGTCTAGAGCTGCTGCAGCTACTAACATCATATCCTGTAGTGACAGTAGAACTGTCTGACTGTTTCCAGCTGTCGAGGTTAGCATCAACGTCAGGAACACCGGCCTGTAAAAAAGAATCTTCTCAGTAATAATTTTCATTTATTTATTTTTTACCTGTGCATACTCAAGCTTGATTTTTCTGTGATGACTGTAATGTCCGAGCTTTCTCTGGGCAGAAGCGTGCGGCGACTATCTGAAATTGAGGACACGCTGTCGAGAAGCTTCCTCTTTTTTTCCGGCGGAATAGATGATGACCTGGAGAGCGGTTGCTTTCCATCAGAACTAATACTGCTGACCGACGCTAAAAGTTCAACCTTTGCTTCATGAAGCAAGGAAATTGACTTAAGTGGAAGCGGATGTTCTTTCTCAGGAACGATGAAACATACATGACCAATGTCAGTCTCGAACAGGAAAACTGGGATTTTAGCTCCTTCCTTGGCAGCCTCTTTCAACCAGACCGGATGTGCATCGCTTGGCAGCGTAGCTATCTCTAGGTCTGGATTAGGCGCATAGCGAGCAAAATCTCTTGATCTTTCGATATTGCGGTGGTGACAGTCACAATAGGAGTACCCTTGCTGACCTGACATTATTTACAACAATATTTATAGAAAAAATGCAACACACGTAACAAAAACTTACATTGCATGGATGTATGTAACAACTAACATAATTTACCTTCACGTTCGGTCGGCAAGTGTCCTCGTCGAGCTTGTTGAACCCTTGCGATGAAGAGTTGATGAGATGCATCGCATTCCTGCTCGATTCGTTAATGAATTTAATTGGATGCATCCCTGTTTGCAGGGAACTCCCAATTTTCATAGTGAAATGATCAGAAAATGCAGCATGATCTGCAGCACGCAAAGACTTTCCTCCTGGTTCGAGGAGCCCAAGCTGAAAAGAAGGAGGAAGGTATTTATCAGCAAAGACTCCGTAGCCACCACCACGGTGTGCCACATACATCGGCGCCTTGCTAGCCCTCAGCATGGCATACCTAAAGTTTGAAATACACATGAAAAAAATGGCAGCGCTTCCCGTTAGAGGGAATCACTCAAAAAAAAATGACAGAGAAAGGCTCACTGATAGAAGGCCACACACACTAGCTAGTTATACTAAAGCTAGTATCTATACTCCCCTCTTTAAACTATGCTATATTATAATAATAATAATAATAGTGCTTCTCTGTCAATGGCTGATGCATTTCTGCTCATGCGCCTCCATCAATAATAATAATAATAATAATAATAATAATAATAATAATAATAACAATAATAGTGCTTCTCTGTCAATGGCTGATGCAAATCTGCACATGCGCCTCCATCGTCTCACCCGTGAGGGGAGTACGAAGAATTGACGATAGGCTCTAATGACACCCCCGCAAGGGCAGTTCCAACACTTCTAGACGGACCGGTATGTTCAATGAAAATACTGGTGGCACCGACGGGAATCGAACTGGCGACAGGGCCCAGATGGTAGAACTTGACCACTGGGCTATCACGGTGTCCAACAATAACAATAATAATAATAATAATAATAATAATAATAATAATAATAGTGTATCTCCTGCCAATTGCTGAGCCAAAAGGCCATGTGCATCCAGTCCTCCATTCCATAAGGAAAGTCTCCACACCAATCGGTGGAATAAAGGAAGTGACGGCATAGAACATTACTCTAGGAGCTTTATACCAATCAGCCCATGGAAAGGACCGATGGCCTATGTACTCCCTAATAATAATAATAATAATAATAATAATAATAATAATAGTGCTTCTCTGTCAATGGCTGATGCATTTCTGCACATGCGCCTCCATCGTCTCACCCGTGAGGGGAGTACGAAGAATTGACGATAAGCTCTAATGACTCCCCCGCAAGGGCAGTTCCAACACTTCCAGACGGGCCGGTAATACTATGTTCAATGAAAATACTGGTCCAGAAATAGACCGGTATGTTCAATGAAAATACTGGTGGCACCGACGGGAATCGAACTGGCGACAGGGCCCAGATGGTAGAACTTGACCACTGGGCTATCACGGTGTCCATGATAATGATAATAATAATAATAATAATATATTGAAGAGGAAATGCAAAATCATGCCGGTCAGTTTCACAAACTTTTGTGCAGAGTTTTTTCCACAGATTGTTGTGAACAGAAGAAAAGAATAGCATTCCCGCTCATTCTGAGGTGGGAAAAGAGCGGGAATGCTGTTACATCTTCTCGAAATGTCATGCTCTCAATAAAATCTCTGCACAAAAGTTTGCAAAACAGCAATCCAAAAACGAGTTTCATCGAATTGCTGGTTTGTGAAAAATAGATTAAGCTGGGTCGTGCAATGTTAGGAAATGACATTTATAGCTTCAACAAACACGTTGCAGCAGAAACATGCAAGGGATGACATGAGTTGAGAGTACGTACTAGGAAGGAAATGCAAAATCATGCCCGTCGGTTTTCACAAACTTTTGTGCAGAGTTTTTTCCACAGATTGTTGTATACAGAAAAAAAGAATAGCATTCCCGCTCATTCTGAGCTGGGAAAAGAGCGGGAATGCTGTTACATTTTCTCGAAATGTCATGCTCTCAATAAAATCTCTGCACAAAAGTTTGCAAAACAGCAATCCAAAAACGAGTTTCATCGAATTGCTGGTTTATGAAAAATAGATTAAGCTGGGTCGTGCTATGTTAGGAAATGATATTTATAGCTTCAACAAACACGTTACAGCAGAAACATGCAAGGGATGACACGAGTTGAGAGTACGTAGGAAGGAAATGCAAAATCATGCCGGTCGCTTTTCACAAACTTTTGTGCAGAGTTTTTTCCACAGATTGTTGTGTACAGAAAAAAAGAATAGCATTCCCGCTCATTCTGAGCTGGGGAAAGAGCGGGAATGCTGTTACATCTTCTCGAAATGTCATGCTCTTAATAAAATCTCTGCACAAAAGTTTGATAATAACACGACCCTTTTTCCACACGTTCAAATTTCAGACCGGCCCGAGAAGAATTTTAAGGTTGAAGGCGCTGACTGGTAGTTATGTCTTTGGAATTCAACTCATTTTGCTCGTTTGTCAATGTGTAGGATCACTTTCTGACTCTGGCACGTCTACGAAGCACATTGCCAAGACTCTGCAAGCCATTCTCAAAAATTCGCGTGGGGAATTGTTCCTTAAAATTTACGGGTCTGCAGACTCCCGGCTGTACAACTTCGTGTTGCTCAAGCGCCTGTTCGCCGCCATGGACGAGCCCGTGTGGTGGGAGCAGGGCCGGGTGCGCAGCGTGTTTGCTACCGGGCGTGACGACGAGCTGTTTACCGAACGCACCCTGACCGCGCTATTCGCCCCGGCGCAGGTGGCCCGCCTGCCCACGCTGTTCCCGGGCTGGCTCTCGCCGGCCGGACAGCGACTGCGCAAGGAGGCGGGGGGGCTGTACGTGGCCGAAGGGGGCCCCGAGGACGAGTGGGGCGCTATTCACGTGTACGTACACAGCGAGGCAGTCGCGTGGTACTTGGCCCGGCACTGTGACGCACGAGAACTCCTGGTCCTGACACACAAGCTGCTGGCCGCCCACGCTCCCTCGTTCCTGTCGGCGCACCACGAGTGGAGGTCACTCAGGGTCCGGCTGCCGTGCGGCAGGCTGGGCTTCACCGCCGCGGCCAGGCCACGACCGGCCGGGCAGATCCCGCCACCACTCGGGCCGCTGTGTGGCCCGAGCAGGCGCTTCCGCGCTCCGCGGCAGTGGTGGTCACCCCAGACGCTCGTCCTCCTCGGGAATGGGGTGGTGAGCGCGGTCACGGGCCTCGGCAGCGAAGTAGAGGTGGGCGCTGCGTTGAGCCACGCGTTGGGCGACGGCTCGGTGCTGCGGGCCGTCAAGGGCTGCCAGTACTCGCGCCAGGGCGTCGAGCTCGCGAGGCAGGCGGACGGCAGCTACCTGGAAGTGGAGGGGGTCCCCCGCCCCGTGGCGGAGCAAGCCTCGTTCGTGTGGGCGCCCGCGTTGGTGCGGTACCTCGAGTGGAACGCGCGGCCCTTCCACCGGCAGCTGATCTGGCAAGTGCTAGAGTATGAAGGGCCTCGACTGGCGCCGTTGGCTTTTGCCTTTAGCGAAGAACTCGTGCAGACCCAGTGGGGAGGCCGGTTTCAGGGCTGGGTAGCCACCGCCCGCAACCCGTTCGAAGGTAGCCACGTGATTGCGCTCTGAAACGGGCTGCCGTCCCGTTTTGGGTTGAAAACGGGCTGCCGGCCCGTTTCCGGCCAAAAACGGGCCAGCCAAACGGGCTGCCGGCCCGTTTCGGTCCGGCAGCCTGTCGGCAAGACCAGCCCGCCCAAAACGGGCTGCCGGCCAGTTTCCGGCGAAAAACGGGCCAGCCAAACGGGCTGCCGGCCCGTTTCGGTCCGGCAGCCTGTCGGCAAGACCAGCCAGCCCAAAACGGGCTGCCGGCCCGTTTTGGGGTGAAAACGGGGCCGCCAAGTTCTGCTAGTCTGTCTGATTAAAAAAAGAAAGGCCAGCCCAAAACCGTAGCCCGGCAGCCGGAGCTAGGAGCACCGGAGTTTTAAAAACGCCCTGTCCGGTGCAGCCGCGTGCCGTCGTAGCGAGAGCCTCCTCGGACCGGAGTCGACCACCACGTCCGGCACGGCCGGGGGCCGGTGACCACCACGTCCGGCACAGCCAGGGGCCGGTGGCTGACGCCTGCAGACACTGCGCCGTCCCAGGCCATGGCCCCGGGTGCACGGCCAGGGCTTGGGGGGGGGAGGAGATCCTGGCCGGTGCGCGCGCGGCTGGTGTCCGTCCGGGGGGCCTCCCTTCCCCGTCGGCGGAGCCGTGGGGCCGCCCGGGGGGGGGGGGAGGGCTGCCGCTGGCCGGACCACCCCCCTTCTTCTTCTTCTCCTCCCTTCCCACGCGGGGGAGGGACGGCCTCTCCCCCCCCCCCGGCCGGGTTCTGGCCGCTCGCCGCCGCTCGCGCCCGGGCTGCCTAGTTAAAACCAGCGTGAGTGTTGTCGCGGCGGCGCATGTACCAGCAAGTGTGCCAACGAGCGCCCCTGCACCTGCGGCGGTTTTGTCGGTACCAAGGGACCGCCCTGGGGGCGTGGACCCTGTTTACTGCTATCCTGCTCGCGCGGACGGCGCCGGGGAGCG
Source organism: Paulinella micropora (assembly GCA_019918135.1). NCBI lineage: Eukaryota > Cercozoa > Imbricatea > Euglyphida > Paulinellidae > Paulinella > Paulinella micropora. The sequence continues at coordinate 38,706 of WBZZ01006708.1, read as the reverse complement.
CGGCGGGGGCCGAGGTCGTCTGGCTCGCGGCCGCGGTGTTGTGGTGTGTGGCCCAGGGCCTGGGGCTGCTGTTCCTGTGCCTGTGCCTGCGCCTGCCCGCGTCGTGGCGGGCCGCGTGCGGCGTCGGGCACTACGACGTGCGCTACGTGCACTCGTGGCTGTACCGGGAAGGGGCCCCGGGCCTGACGTACCTGCTGTTCCTGGTGACCTTCTGCGAGACCTTCATGTTCCAGTACAACGCGCCCGCCCTGCTGCTGCTGGCCCTGGTCGCTAACGGCAGCCGCTACCTGGCTTTGTACGAGATGCTGTGCTGGCTGGACGTGCACGAGGACTGGTCGGCGCAAGCGGACGAGGCCACCCCGTCGGTGTACCTGCTGATCCGGTACGTGGGTTCCCTGGCGCAGCTGCGCCTGTTCGTCGGCGCGATGCTCGTGTACTCGGCCGTGCAGCACCTGTGCCTGGTCGCGTGGCTGTTCTGGGGCGGGCCGCCCCTGCTGCCGCCGCACAGCCTGGCCGGCCTGCGCGAGGACCTGCAGTGGGTCCTGGCGCAGAGCGCCGGCGGCCACTCGTCGGACGCCGCGCCCTGGCGGCTCGAGGTCTGGGCCGCCGCGCCCGCCGAGCTAGCCTCGCTGCCGCCCTGGGCCCGCGACCTGTGGGGCGCCGGCGACTGTCCCCCGTTGGCCGTCCCCTGGCCGGCGGTGGCCGAGGTCGCCCGGACCCCCCCGTGGGTGTACCGGCACGCCTGGTACCCGCACCAGGCCGCCCCCGCGCGCACCAGCTTCCACCTGCCGCTGGGAGCGGCCGGGGCCGGGCGCACGTGGGTGTGGTACACCGACCGGACCACGGGCCTGAGCTGTGCCTGGGCCTGCCCGCGCGCCAACAGCTCGGCGGGGTGCGCCCGGCTCGCGCTGCCCAACCTGACCACGGCCGACCCCCTGACGTGGCTGGCGGCGCTGTGGGGCGGCGACCCGCTCGGGCCCGCCTGGTTGCTCATCACCGCCGCGGCACACCCGGCCAGCCCGGAGGGCTCCGTGCCGGCCGACCTGCGGCGGGTGCTGGCCCTGGCCCAGGAGGCGGCGCGCGCGGTGGGCCCGGCGGAGCCCCCCGCCCCGGCGCCCGGGCTGCGCCTGCTGGCGGGCGCGCGGCTGGTGCGGGAGATCGCGCGCCAGACCTGCTGGGCGCTGCCGCGCCCGCTCGCGGCCAGGCCCGAGCTGCGGCGCGAGCTGGCGGCGGCCGGCGCCCCGGACGACGCGGCGTTGGAGGCCGAGTGCCGCGAATGGCGCGTGGTCAAGCGAGACTTCCGGCGGCTGGCGCTCGGCCGCAACCTGTCCCTGCACTGGCTGCGCCTCCTGTTCCTCGGCCTCCTGTCCGTCCGGGCGGTCGGCACCGGCGCGTGCTGGGGGCCGGCGCGGGCGTGGGGCGCGGCCGCGGAGCGACCGCTGGTCCGGTGCTACCGCGAGCAGCTGGACCGCCTGTGCTGCTGGTCGGCCTGCTGCTGCGTGCTGGGCACGGTCACCCTCGTGCCGGCCCTGCTCACGGGCCCGCTGTCCTTGCTCGTGCGCTGGGACGCCCGGGCCCTGGGGTGCCTGCTCCTAGCCCTGGGCGCCGGCAGCCTGCTGTCCTGGCTGCTGTGCGTGCCGCTGGCGGCCCGGGTCGCGCTGCGCCTGTGCCAGAACGCGTGGGGGGACGCGGGCCTCCGGGAGCTGGAGCGCACGGCCGCGTCGGCCTCCCGCCTGCGCCCGGGGCCGGCGGCCGCCGGGGACGACGCGGAAGCCGCCCGCGCGCCGGCGCCGCCGCCGGCGGGCCCGCTGCCGTGGTACGTCCGCCACGTGACAGAGTGCTACGTGGCGCTGTGGTCCCTGTTCTGGAGCACGTGCGCCCTGGTGCCGCTGGCGGCCTACCTGTCGCCCTGGCCGTGGTTCGTGGGGACCGACCGCCTGCTGGACCTGCCCCCCCCGTCCGCCGTGCTCGTGCTCGTGCTGGCCGCCGTGCCGGTGGGCCTCGCGCTGCCGTGGGGCTGGGTGCGCGACGAGTCCAGCGCGCTGCGCGGCGCCGGGCCCGCCGCAGCCGACGAACAGTACCGCGAGCTCTGGTACGACCAGGTCCGCGACTACCGCGAGTGGCGGGCGGGCCTGGCGCCCGGCCCGCCGCCCGGCGCGGTGCGCTGCACTCCCCGGCGGCGCGGCCCAGACCGAACGAGACCTGCGCCACGTGGCGGCCGTGTGCGCGTCGCTAGACCCGTCGCAGCTCGGGCTGCTGCTGGCGTTCCTGACTGACCGGTGCACCGAGCTGGCGCGGCGGGACCCCCCACCACGGCCGGCCGGGGACCCCGACCGCGGGGACACGAGCCGCGAGGACACGGACCGCGGGGACACGAGCCGCGGGGATACGAGCCGCGGGGACACGAGCCGCGGGGACACGAGCCGCGGGGACACGAGCCGCGGGGACACGGACCGCGAGGACACGAGCCGCGGGACACGGACCGCGGGGACACGAGCCGCGGGGACACAGGCCACGGGGACACTGACCGCGGGGACACGAGCCGCGGGGGAGAGGAGGAAGAGGAAGGGAGCTGACTCCCCCGCTCCGAAGCACCACGGTCGGCGACCGCCGGCCCCGGCCGGCGCCACCCGGCTGGCAGGTTCTGTGGGGCCGGCGGGCCCCGGCCCGGACCTAGCAATCAATCTACCCCCCCTCCCCTCTAGCCGGCCGGCGCCGGCCGGGTCCGGTTTTTTTCTCTTGGCTGGCCTACGGGTATTTTAAAGACTGACTGAAACTGTACACGGGCAGCGTGGCGAAACGCAGCCCCCCTACCTCCTACTCCTGCTTCGGCGAAGTCACGACGGCCCTCCTCCCTCCTGCCCCGGCTTGGCTGCAGGCCTTAGACTAGTCTGCCTGACCCCGTCGGGGAGACAGGGGCCGGAGTGTTCCCTGGCCTCGCGCGCCGGAAGTCCCAGCCCGGCTGGAACCTAGTAGTAGCCGGCCGGCGCGTGGCCGCGGCGCCGGCCGAGATGGCATACGACAGGTCCGTGGCCCGGGCCAGCTCCGGGTCTGCCTCGAGCAGGCGCGCGCACACCTCTGGCACGCTCAGGTGCTGGGCCAACAGCGAGGTTAGGGCCTCCTCGAAACGGAGCAGCAGGCCCAGGCGCTGCTTCAGCCTACGGGCCAGTTGTGCGCCGCCGGGCAGCTCGCGGCCTAGCGGCGGCCTGTCCAACAAACGGCCGCGCAGCAGCAGCCGCCCGCCCCGGTAGGCCTGCCAGCCGCACTGCCAGGTGGACCCCGGGGCCGGGCGCACGGCCAAGGCCAGCAGTTTGAGCACACAGGAGTGCACGAGGGCGTCCAGCGCCTGCTCCAGCGTCGGCCGCTTCTCCGCCGGGGCTGGGGCGCGGGTGAGCTCCGTCGTGTGCAGCGACGCCGACACGTCCACTCCGGGCAGCAGGGCCACCACGAGCTCGGCGTGCACTTCCCCGACGGCGGGGCAGCAGGAAGCAGGCGGCGCGGCCAGCGAGCCGGGCACGGGAGCGGAGAGTGGGGCAGGAGAAGAGAGTAGGTCGTCGGGTACTGGGGCTGGCGGGGCCAAGCGCTGCTGCTGCTGCTGCTGCTGTTGCTGGACCAGCCTCGAGGCTCGGCGGCGGCGTCCCATGCGAGTTACGGACACACGACCAGCTGAATTGTGTCGCCGCCCCGCAGCGCACCGCCCGCCCGCGGCGCCCCCCGCGCCTCCCTCACAAGGGGGGGGGGGGGAGAGGACGCGCGCGCGGGGGGCACCGGTACGAGTCGGCGCGCGCCGGCGGGAAGGGGAGGGGGGGACGCCCCCGTGCGCCGGCGGGAGGGGGGGGGAGGGCGCCCGCGCGCCGGTGGGGAGGGAGGGGGGGAAGGGAGGAGGTGGGCGGGCCAGCGTTCCGTGGGGCCCCGCTTGGCCCCGCCACCCCCTGCTGGCCCAAGTCGTACCCGAGGGGCCGCACACTAGACCGACCGTGGCGAGTGCCTGCAGGGCGGGCACAAAACCTACCCGGCGATGCGCAGCAGCGTCTGGACGGCTTCCCCCGGTCTGTGCCCCTGGGGGGGCTACAATGGCACTCTCCCGCCCTGCTACCCTGGCCCGCGGGGTTTCTCGTACCACGAGCCTACCGACAGCTGCGGGGGCCCGGACGAGTGCGCCTGGGACCTAACGCCGTGCGATCTGGATCCTGGTGGTTGCGTACCAACCCAGGACGGGTGGTACCAGGGGCTGTCGTCCCTGCCGTTCCAGGACTGCGTAACCAGAATAGCCTCGTGGGACGAGCGCTACTACTGGCCGGACGGTTTTGTCAGGCACTTCTGGACACTGACCGGAGGTATGGTAGTACCGACGAGCTACAACGCGGCCTTTTTTACTTTTGTACCACTGGGTAACGACAGGTACCACCTCCTAGCGAACGCGGGGCAGCACAAGGTGTGGGCTACCACCGAGGGCGGGCTAGTCACCGAGGAGGCCGACGGCACGGTGCCCTGGCGCGCCGCCACCGACGTCTTCGCCATTAGACCAGCTTCCTAGAGAGTGCCAACTCCTGGTACTACGAGATCCGCGCGGGCGGCCAGTGCGTGAGCCTGCCGACGCTGGGAACTCGCGGCTGGGTCATTGCAGACACCTGCGGTGATTCAAACTATCCGGCCAGCTGGGAGAGATATTTGCTCTGGGACTGCCCCCAGAGAGAGGTTGATCCCCGGCGCTACGAGGGGGACGGCTCTTGGGCTCACGCCCGCTAGCTGTCCTGCCTGGCGTGCCCAAGGCTCGCCAGTGGGGAGAGAGCGCTCTTCTTTCTCCCTCTTCTCCCGAAACCATCTTTCTCGTGGCCCGCGGCAGAGGTGGCGTAGCACGGAAGGGGGGGGGGGGCGGGGTATGTCAGGGGGGGAGAGCGAGAACAGCAGCGCTTCATTGGTTCACGGTATTTTTATTAACGGGGACGCTGTTTGGCCGGCACAGACACCAGGTTTCCTTCTTCCCCCGGGCCGGGCAAGAGTGGCCAAGAGGGTGACTATCGTTTCTTCTCCTCCTGCGGGACGGCAGGGGGCTGCACGTGCGGAAACAGCTGTTTGAACCTCGTCGCCGCTCCGTCCCAGACTGCTTGTTCAGCGTACCTAAGGATGCCCTCGCTATCCGTGTACATGCCTTCTGTCGATAAAGTAATCCCTGCTGTCTGCAGTACTTCTGCCATTGAATTGGTTAATTCTCTCTCTTTACCCTTTCTGAGCTTTTGCCGTTGCTGCTTATCGAGGGTGTTCGGTGGTAGCGGCCCCGGGAGAACAAAGTCGCGATCGTGGCTTGCTATTTTTTGTAAGGCCTCGCGCATTATACACCATCTGTCTGGCAATTTTCCATTCGCGTTCTTGTTGAAAATTGCTTTCCCCAGCCATTCGAGGCTCCCTGCCGTAAGCCTCCTTCTTTCCTTGCTACGTTCGTTTTTTCGTTGGCGCCGTCTCTCTGCTTCCGTACTGTCCGTGGCAGGGCCCGCGGACGACGATGGAGCCGGCGGGGCCCGTGCGGCATTGGCCAAGGGGGCGGCATACGTGCTGATGCTGGCCCGGGTGGCATTGGCGAAAGAGACCCCCGGCTGTAGCCGCTGAATCCCGGGGACGGCTGTCCGAGCGCTGCCGTACCCAGCGGCCGCGCTACGGACGGGCTGGGAGGCCCCGCCGAACGCACCTAGCTGCAGCCCGCCCGGCCCGGACAAGGGCCGGGGTGCGGCAGACCGCGCGGGGTGCGGCGCCGTAGACGATGCCGCGGGGGCACCTGCCCGCTGGGGCAGCGGTCGGAAGACGCCGGCAGGGGGTGAGAGTCCGTCTCTGCCGGTGCTGGTGGTGGTGCCCGCGGGTGCTCTGCCAACTGGGCCCCGCGCCCTGGGAGAAGAAAACGCCCCCCTGCGTGAGCCCACCCCCGCTGGCGTCCCGCTCTGGCTGAGTGTGTGCACCACGACAGCCCCCCCGGCCCGCGGAGCGGCCGCCCGGGCAGCCACGCGGAGCAGCAGCTCGGGCACGCAGCGGGCCGCCGCCCCCGTTGCCGCAGCTAGGGCGGGGCTGCCCCAGGGCAGAAGATTGAGGGCCAGCTTATTGCCTGGTCTAGTAAAAAAAAGTGATTCTGCCACCCCGCACCACCGTCCCCAGTCCCCGGCCCGCTCCCGAAACTTGCCCGCTAGCTTCCCCTCGCTCGGCAAAGAGCCGGAGCTAACTGAACACAGCGACATATATGCTTCCAAGCGCCGCAGCGTCGTGGCGCACGGCCAGTGGTTGCCGTCGGCACCTTGTTTCTTGGCTTCGCTGGCCCACATGTCTAGGTAAGTGTCCAAAACCCCGTCGTCTAGGTCTTGTGCATCCATAACCCCTAGGACCGTCGCTAGCCAGTGGTTTCGGTCCTGCTGTGTAGAGCAGAGGACACTGGCCAGGACGCCGAACGCGGTGGCCAGCCACAGGGGCCCCGGCTCTGTGGAGCCGAGCACCCCGAGGCAGCAGCTCGGGTCCACCCGGGCCAGCCTCAGCTCAGCCCCCGGCGTGGTCCCCGGCGGCGCCTCCGGTGGCACCTCTGGCGTAAACAGCACTAGGTCGGTAAGGTCGAAACCACTGTAAATCAGAGGAACCCTGCCCTGGCTGAGCTTTTCGAGGTAGCGCTGGATAAAGGCCCGGCGCCCGTTCTCGTCCGCCCCACTGGCTGGCGCGACATCCTCCCGCCGGACGTCCAGGACGAGCCACTTGGGCTCGCCTGCCGCCTGTGTCACCGAGCCCCCCGCCTCCAGCGCGAGCCCCAATGCGAAGAAATGATGTTGTACCTGGAGGCAGTCGGCGACGACCGTACCTACCACTGGGAGCGGGCTGAGGATTGCTGATTGTAAGACGGTCCTTCCTACCTGCAGTACCTGCAGATTCGTTGATGGTAGGCGAGAAAGGATCCCAGCCAAGCTCTGTTCGCTACTCTCTAGGTGCAGGAGCGGACGAGAGGCAAACGCCTGCTGTAGCTCACCTATGTGTGCCAGTGGCTCCGCCGAGAGGCCAGCCGATAGCCCAGCTTCCTCGGGGTGCTGCAGGCGGACCAGCCCCCCTCCAGCAGGCTGTAGCCGGGCCCAGTGCCTTATATAGAGACTGGGGCCGCCACAGGTTTTGCAGCGCTTGCCCCCCCCCTCCACTGCGTGACATGGCAGACTCTTTGAGGCAGGAGTGCTTTCCTCCCTCCCCCCCTCCAGGGAAAAGCCGGCCCCCCCCCTCCTCCCTTGTACCAGCCCTCGGCCCGCTTTCTTCTCCCCCCTCCCCCGCCCCCCTCTCCCGCGCGCAGCCCCTAGCCTGTTGGATCCAATGGTGACCAAGACAGTGTACGTGCCCCGCGGCTGCCAGGCCGGGTACCAGGGCTTGTGCCAAGAGGGTGTGCGCGTGCTGGCTATGCCGCGGCAACCCAACTATTCGGTTGAAGCTTACTGGCGGAACTCCGCGGCGCAGCGCCAAGAAATGGCGGACTTCGCTTGGACCTCGGGCTGGCTCGACTGCTGCGCCTAGAACCAAAAAGAACCACCGGAGAGAGAGAGAGAGTGAGAGAGGGAGGGAGTGGGGGAAGGTGCCCGCCTTGCCAAGCTCCCAAGGAAAACATGGCACCAAAAAAGACTACATGAAAAAAACTCAGTTCACGTGTTACATGTTCTTGCATTAAGGTAGCTCATTTCCTAACTCCCGAGGTACCCTCCAAACCCTTTCGCGCGGTAAAGGGGAAGGAGGTGCAGTGTGGACGAAGAGGGGAGAGGTATTCCTAGGGCAGGTACACCTGCCGGTACGGCCGGCGCGCTCAGCCTTCTTGTTTGTGGCAAATGAAGCAGAAAGGAGGAGAAGGGATTGAAAAAGCTCAAGGGTTTTTAGTCTCCTTAGTACAAAGAAAGAGAACTGCCGTAGTCAGTATTCGGGGGTCCAGCATTCTTTCGTTTTATTACATTTCTCGATACAGCACTGATCATGAGCATAAACCCTTGCTCGTTGAGTGGGTCCCAGCGGCTGAACATCATGGGCCCGGAACCGACGCCGATGGCAGGCACGGTTGTGTACGCGCCCAGCTGGCTGCAGTCAGTGTTCAAGTCCAACGTGGGGTCGAAGTTGAATCGGATGGTCTGCGCGGCCGCGTTGTGCGTTGTAGGTCCAGAGCTGCGTCGCGTCCGTCGGCGTCGTGGCCCGGCGCAGCATGACCCCGTAGCGCGTCCCGCCTGCTCGGCTGCCCCAAGCGGGCCTGCCACAGCAAGCGCTCAGCGCCCAGTCCCGGCGGGGCCAGTACAGACGCCCTTCCCGTCTCAGACGAAAGGCGCGGGGCTGCCAGCACGCCTCGGGACCGAGCACCAGCGCTACCTCGCCGCCGTCCACGAAGCTCGCGCCCGGGGGCGGGCCCGCACAGAAGTTATCCGACAGGAGGCGAATGGCGTATGTGCGGGCGTTCGCGCCTGCACGTCGTGGGAGGGGGGGAGGAGAGAGGGGCTCGTGTGCGAGTTGAACGCGCAACGTACAAGGTGTTCGCCACCTTCCCCTTGGTAAATAGAGTGACTCTTTTGTCAAATTCGAAGCTGTGTTCATTTCTTTGGCAATGCACCGCTCTTTTTTTTGGTTTTGTGTGTGTGTGTGTGTGCTCGGGTTACACAAAAATAGTAGTTACTGTGGGGCCCCACCACGTCACGACATGCTGACTAGTACTATCGTAAAAAGAGGCTCTCAACGTAGCGCTGTGCTTAAGAACACTGTAACCATTAAATTGCCAGCTCATGTAACTCGGGAGAAGGCCGTTGACGCTGCACCTGACTATGGTCGACGGTTGATCCACGTTACCGCCGGGGTGCGCATTGTGCAGGCAGTAGCCCCCGTCGCCTAGCAACGGGAACCGAAGGAGACTTCGCCCAGAGCTTGCCTTCCACAGCACGTTGGCTCCGAGCGAAGAACAGGCGGACGCAGACACTTCGCCGCCTGTATTGGCTGTCATGCACAGGTTGTTGCTGGTCAGCTGGAAGGCAATCGCGTTCAGAGGGTCCCAGCGGCTGAACATCAAGGGCCCGGAGCCGACGCCGATGGTAGCCACGCTGGTGTACACGTTCAGCTGGTTGTCTTCGGTGTTCATGTAAAACGTGGGGTCGTAGCCGAATCGGATGGTCTGCGCGGCCGCGTTGTAGATCCACATCTGCACCGCGTTCGTCAGCGTCGTGACCTGGCGCAGCATGACCCCGTAGCGCCCGTTCCAAGCGGGTCCGCCGCAGCAGGAGTCCAGTGTCCAGTCCCGGCGGGGCACGTACAGGATGCGCCCGCCGTCCCAGACGAAGGGCGCGGGCTGCCAGCACGCCTCGGGGCTGAACACTAGCGCCACCGCGCCGCCATTCACGAAGCTCGCGCCCGAGGGCGGGCCCGCACAGAAGTTGTCCGACAGCCTGTACAAATGAAAGGGCGAGAACTGTGCGGCCGGGTACGTTACCGTGAGGCTAGCGGCGCTCGACCACGACACGAGCAGGCCGTTGGCCGTCGTGTTCAGGTAAGCGCGCCGGCCGGACCACACGTGCAGGAGCTGGCTGGGGCTCTCGACCTGCCAGCGCAGGGCGTCCGGCCGCAGGCTGACGCTGTCGCAGGAGACCAAGTACGACGCCAGCTGTTGTTGGCCGCAGTCGCCGCTGCAGGGCGCGTAGTTGTTGGCCAGGCAGTAGTCGCCGGGCCCTCGGAACGACAGACGAAGCCTGCCGCCGGAGAGGGCCAACAAGTTATTAGCGTTCTGCGTGCAGGTAGTAGACAGGGAGAGCGTGGGGGGGTCCGTGCCGTTCGCGGCGTGCACGCAAGATCCACCATCGCCGAGCTGCACAAAAGCAGTGGCAAAAGCCGGCTGTAGGCCCAGGCCCAGCCCACCCACGGCAGTCGCGTCGTTGCCGCCGTAGACACTAAGCAGGTTGTCCTGGGCGTTGAGGTAGCCCCCGCCGGGAAACAAGGCGCTGGGAAAGTTGCTCTTGACGGTCCAATTGCTGCCACTGGCCGTTAAGCTCCACTGCGCCTGCTTAAGATCTGTCAGCTCGGAAAGACGGCGCAGCAGCACAGTGTAGCGCGTAGAGTTTGCCGTTGCGGCCCACGTGTTGTTCCATGTGTTAGACCAATTGTTGGTCAGGGCCCACCTAGGGTCCGGCTTGTACAACAGGTACTGGCGGTTGAAGACGACAAAGAGCGGGGGCCGGGAGCAGGCCTCGGGCGTGAAGCGCAGACTGCTTACCGTCGCCGAACTAAAAAAGCTTGGCATCGGCTCGGCGCAGTAGCCATCCGAGAGCCGGTACAGGTCGAACCCGGCGCGCCGGGGTTGTACGTCGTCTGGGAAGACGCTGACGTTGCTGTTGGCGCTGTTGGTCCAGTGGACGTAATGGCCGTTGGCGTTTACGTAGCTAGCGCGCAAGGAGCCCGTCGGCCCGTTGGCCTCCACGACCCAGACGGTGGTCGACGATACGCGCCACTGCGAGTTGGTCGGCTTGAGGCTGACGGAGTTGCACCTGACTAGCGTCGAGGCCACGTTGGCCCCGCCGCACACGCCGCAGCTAGGGTCGTAGCCGTTGTACAGGCACCAGCCGCCGTCGCCTACGTACGCGAATCGCAACGTGCTGTTGCCATAGCCTGAGTAGCTGAGCATGTTATTAATGGACGGCGTGCAGCTGCCCCCTACCAGGCCGAGCGGCCGGTACGGGTAACCACTGATGTCGACGCTGTCCTTGACGTTGAGGCAGGTCGTGCCGGCGTCGTTGATCTGCAGCAGCGTGAAGTTAAACACGAGCCCGTGCCCAGGCCCACGGCGCTCGCGTTGGCGGCCGACGCCACGCCGTAGACGCTGAGCCTGTTGTCGTCGGTGTTCAGGAAGCCGCCGCCGGAGTACGAGGCGTGCGCGTTCTGGGACTGCAGGCGCCCGGTGCTCGCGTCCCAGGTCCACTGCTGCGAGACGGCGGCAACCTCGGAGATGAGGCGCAGCTGCGCCACAAAACGCGTTGTCGACGTGCCCGCGGCCCACGTGTTGGTCCACGCGTTGGACCACTCGTTGGTGAGCGCCCAGCTGGCGTTCGGGACGTACACCAGCTGGCCGCCGCTGAACACAAAAGGCGGTTCCCGGCCACAGGCCTCGGGGCTCAGTTGCAGCTGGACGCCAAAGCCCGCGTCGAAGACTGCCTCTGTCAACGGCTCGGCACAGAAATTGTCCGACGGCCGAAACAAGTGGAAGGGCGTGGCGCAGCTGTAGGCGTCCTGGTTGTCGGGCAGCACGCAGGCCTGGCCGCCCGTACACGCGGTCACGCTCTGGCACGCGCCTGTGTTGTTGAGCCGGAAGCGGAACAGCCTCACCGTAGAGGACATGGCGGACGCCTGCAGCTCCACGTAGAGCTTGTTGAAGGTGATGTCGGCGGTCGGGGGCGTGTACCTAGGCAACACTTGCTTGGTCAGCACGTTAAGGGTAGTGAAGCTGGATAGGGCGGCCTGCGAAATCACCTGCGGGGTGCCGGCGCCGAGGCCGACAGACACCGCTAGCGTGCCCGCGCTCGTACCAGTCCTCATTCCGCTCACCTCGAGAGCATACGTCAGCCCTTTCTTGAGCACCAAGTTCTGCGGAAACGTGTGTACCACCCTGGCATAATCGGGAGGATTGGTGGAACTAGGTGCTGCAAGCTCTACATATTTGCCGTAGGTGGCGTCGGTACCCAGCTAAGAGCTGCGGCACCAAAGAGAACGCTGGTGAGCCAGTAGTCGCCAACGCTGAACTCGGGCAAGACGTAGTCGCGCGCACAGCCGCTGCCGGTGTACGGCGGGAAGGATTGCGGCCAGCAAGTGCAGGTGTAGCTCCCGTAGGTGTTGGTGCAGTCACCCCACGGGCACAGCCCGAGCGCGCACTCGTCGATGTCGGGCGAGCGTGTCGGTGTCACGGATATCGTAGGCGTCTTGGAAGGCGTCACAGATATCGTGGGCGTCTTGGAAGGCGTCACAGATATCGTGGGCGTCGCGGACGGCGTCACTGACGGCGTCACTGACGGCGTCACAGATATCGTAGGCGTCGTGGACGGCGTCACAGATATCGTGGGCGTTACGGACCGCGTCATTGACTGTGACACTGACGACGTCACTGAAAGGGTCGGCGTCACAGATTGCGTGGGCGTCACGGACGGCGTGACTGAAACTGTCGGTGTCACGGTCGGTGTCGCGGACGGCGTCACGGAAAGAGTGGGCGTACGGGAGGGTGTCACGGAAAGGGTCGGCGTCGCCGAGGTGGTGGGCGTGACTGAAACGGTCGGTGTCGCGGTCGGTGTCGCGGACGGCGTCGCGGACGGCGTCACGGAAATTGTAGGCGTACGAGAGGGTGTCACGGAAAGGGTCGGCGTCCCCGAGGTGGTGGGCGTGACTGAAGCGGTCGGTGTCACGGAAAGAGTGGGCGTACGGGAGGGTGTCACGGAAAGGGTCGGCGTCACCGAGGTGGTGGGCGTCACAGACACGGTCGGCGTCGCGGACGGCGTCACGGAGATGGTCGGCGTCACCGAGGTGGTGGGCGTCACAGAAACCGTCGGCGTCACAGAAACCGTCGGTGTCACCGACAAGGTTGGGGAGCTGGTGCGCGTCGCCGAGGCCGTCAGCGAAGGTGACGCGGTTGAGGTGGTCGAGGCGCCGGGCAATTGCGAAGCTGCGGGCGTCACCGAGGTCGTGGGCGTCACGGACAGAGTGGATGTGCTGGAGGGTGTCACGGAAACGGTCGGCGTCACCGAGGTGGTGGGCGTCACAGAAACCGCCGGCGTCACAGAAACCGTCGGCGTCACCGACAAGGTTGGGGAGCTGGTGCGCGTCGCCGAGGCCGTCAGCGAAGGTGACGCGGTCGAGGTGGTCGAGGCGCCGGGCGATTGCGAAGGTGCGGGCGTCATTGACACGGTCGGCGTCACGGAGGGTGTCACGGAGCTGGTGGGCGTCACGGAGCTGGTGGGCGTCACGGAGCTGGTGGGTGTCACGGAGCTGGTGGACGTCACGGAGCTGGTGGACGTCACGGAGCTGGTGAGCGTCTGTGCGGGCGTGGCCGAGTCGCGGTACTCTGTCACGAGCCCGGTCGCGGGGTCGACCCGCGTGGCGCGGAACGGGCACGGCGTGTCCAGGCAGCGCGGGTAGCAGAGGAAGTACTGCTGCGCGCCCAGCAGCAGGCCGTGCGGGTCGTGCCAGGCGACGCCCAGCACCTCGTCGCCCGCCACCGCCGCGCTCGCGCGCTCGCGCCGGTCGCCCAGCAGCCACACCTCTGACAGGTCCGGGGACACCATCACGGCCGTGGCCACGTCCTCCAGCATCTGCAGCCGCACCGTGGCGTTGGCGTCCGGCGCCACGCCGGCGCCGTTGAGCGTGACCGAGTCCCGCTGGCCCCGCACGCCGAAGCGGCGCTCCTGGCGGCCGCGCCGCGTCTCGGTCGCCGTCGGCGTCGGCAGCCGCCCCTGCGCGATCTGGCGCAGCTTGGCGCCATGCCGCACGAGCCGCGGGGTCACGGCCAGCACCTCCTCCCACAGCTGCAGCGCGGGGTGGCGCGTCTCGGCCAGCTCGTCCGCGGCGGGCCAGTCGGTGCCGGCCAACCAGCCGGCCAGGCCCGCCGTCGCGTTCGGGTCCCGGTTCGCCAGGCGCAGGGCCCCGAGCGCCGACCCGCCGCCGGCGCCGGCCCACACGCGGTAGCCCCCGGGCGTCACCAGGCACACGTCGCGCCCGAGCAGGGCCGTCGTGACCTCGCCGAAGCTGCTGTTGGGCGGCAGCCCCGCGCGGACGCGCTCCAGGAACGGCCACGTCAGGTGCCGCGCCAGCCGGCCCGACCGCCGCTCTACCCACAGGCCCAGCACGTCCGCGCCCCCCGCCCCCGCCGCCGCGCCGGCCCCGCCCGCGGCGCACGCGTGGTCCAGCGCCGCGGCCAGCCCGGCGGCGTCCGGCACGCCGGCCAGGCGCCACGCGGTCTCGGCCACCGGCGCCCGGCCGCAGTAGCCCCCCGCCAGCCAGCACCAGGAGCCGCGGCCGCCCGCCCGCGCGCGCTCCTGCTCGCCGTCGCAGAAGAGCGTGCGCAGCCCGCGCTGCACGGCGCCCAGCCCCCACCACACGTCGTCGCCGGCCGCCGGGCACGTGTACCAGCCCCCCTCCCCGGGGGGGGACAAAAAGGGGCCCTGGCCCTGGGCCTGCACCGGCAGGCGCGCCGAGGCGTTGCCGGCGCTCGCGTTGCGCAGGAACAACAGCTCCGTCGTGTACGCGCTCGCCAGCTTCAGGTCCAGGTTGTACTTGACGTTCTGTAGCTCCTGCCTCGCGCACTCTGCCAGGTCCAGGCAGTTGCTGCTCACGGCCGTGACGGTCTGGGCCAGGCAGTTGCTCTGCACCTGCACGTACTCGGCGTCCAGCGCGGCCAGGTCCGTTGCGCCCAGCTCCGTGCCGTTCAGCCGCGCGAGGGCGCGCAACGAGCTCTCCTTCAGGGACTTCCAGTCGTGGGCAAACCCCTGGCACACTGCCTTGACCTGCCCGAGCGCGTCTTGGCCCAGCAGGGCCTGCGCCAGGCGCAGGCGGTGGCTCCGCCGCCCCGCCCCGCCCATGCCGCCAGTCGAGCCGCCGGCGGCGGCGCCGCCCGTCGCGTTCGACACGACGGCGTTCCAGTGCTCGCTCTCGTTCCGGAACAGGTCGTCGGCCCGCGCCACGGTGTCCGCCACGCCGCTCGCGTTCCGGAACAGGACGACCGGCTGCTGCTCGCCCAGGGGCTGCCGCGCACCGCCCAGAAAGTCCGCCACGCTGCGCGCCAGCAGGCCGGACCCAAAGTAGTCGGTCAGCGACACCACGGCCGACACCTGCTTGGTCCACGAGGGCGTGAAGCCCAGCAGCTCGGCCGTGCCGTACTTCACGTACGGGTGGGGCACGGCCAGCTCAAAGCCCAGCGTCGCGTTGTGGGCCACGGATTCGTACGTCACGTACACGTGGCACACCACCGCCCGGCAGCCCTGCGACCGCACCAGGACCCGGACCTCCTCAAGCGCTGCGTCAGGCGACGGGGCCGCGGACGCGACGACCGACTGGACCTGGTACCCGAGCGACTCGGGCGGCGGCCCCTCCGCCACCACGACCCCCAGCGCCCGCCCCCACCACAGGCACCACCACCACCACCGCCCGCGCGGCCGTTCACGCGTGCTGGCGGCCGCCGTCGTCATGACGCGACCGGGCCGCTAAGCTTGCTTTTGGGGGGGGGGGGGTAGGCCGGGGGTGGGCCTGGCTCCCCTGGGGCGGGCGCCCGGCGGAACGGCCCCCCCCCCGGGGGCCGTCGGGCGGCCGCCAAGGGAGGGAAGGAGGGGGCTACTGCCCTCTTCCCTTCCCCCTCGCCCTCTCCCCCCCCTTCGCCCCGTCACTTCCCTGCGCAGCGTCTCCTGCCTAAAGCGGGTCGTGCCTGTGCCGTAGTTGGCAGGCGCAGCGCCGCCCCCCAGCTGGCTCCCCGGACTCTCCGCCCCCTCCCTGCACCGCGATGACTCAGCCCTCCAGGTCCCCTTGTGCGCTGCCCCCCTCCCCGCCCCAACACCCACCCCCTCTCTCCTGCCCACCGCGCACTGGTTGTGTCCTGCAGGCGCCGCGACCAGGCGCCGCCCGGCGGGCCCGGCGAGCCCGGCGTCCTGGGGCCGCGGCTCGCACCTTTTCTGCACGGCATGGTGGAAGCGCTCGGCCTCGCCTGCACGTCCGAGGCCTGGTACCACCAAGTGGTGCAGGCCCCGGGCTTCTGGCGCAACTGCACGCTGCCCGAGCTCGACTTCCGCCTCGCCGCCCACCGACGCCTCTTTGTGCTCCTGGGCGAAACCTGGCGGCGGGCGCACGTAACCTGCGAACACGTCTGGCTGCTCGCGGACGCGCACGCGGACCCACCCCCCCTGGCAGACCTGCAGGGCCTGGTCGTCCGGCACCTTTCCTTGGTGGATGCGGACAATCCCGACGACTGTGCAGTCACGGCAGCCACGCTCCAGGCACTGCCGAAGGTCTGCCCGCAGCTCCAACGACTGGACCTCCCGCGCCTGGCGGCGGACGTGGCGGACGACGACGACGTCTGGCTAGCTTGTGTGACCTCGTTCCCACACTTGGACAGCCTGGATTTCGCGGGCTTTACCGATGAGGGCTTGGCGCAGCTGGTGGAAATCCCGCGTCGCTGGCAGCGGCTGGGCTTCCAGCACTCCAGCATTACTGGCCACGGGCTGCAGACTTCGTTGCCCAGCGTGCCAGGCCTGACGGAGCTGGACCTGGCCTCCTGCGATGATCTGGCACCGGAGGACGACGATGACGCGCCCTGGCTCGGGGGCGCGGACAGGCCCGGCCACTGGGGCCAGCAATTGCGCGTGCTGAACTTGTCGCGCTTGGCAGGGCGGCAGGTGAACGCCGCCTGGATAGGGCGCATAGCGCTGCTACCCAAACTCCAAGAACTAAACCTCTGCGACAGTAGAGACATCGACGCGATACCGGCTATGTCTAACCTAGAGAACAGGTTCCGGCAGCTCAGGAAACTCGACCTCGGGGGGCGACATCAGCGAGAACATCCTGGCTTGGCTTCCTGTCAGAGCTGTCGGAACTGGAAGAGCTGCACCTCCCGCGGGGTTCCGACGGCCTCTCGGGAGCCTGCCTGCTGTTTGTCCGGGGCCTGGTCAAGCTTCGGCGGAGACTAAGGGCGGACCTGTGCGTTACCGACCAGAAGCTAGAGAGCCTGTCCGCACTGACCGAGTTGCGCACGCTAGAGCTGAGCTCCATGCTGACCACTGCTATCACCGACACGGGCCTGGCCGCCCTAGCCAGCCTCACGAACCTCGAGGAGCTCAGGGTGTCCGGGGCTGAACAGCTGCAAGGCCGGGGGCTAGCCTACCTGCGGCCCCTGGCGAGGCTGCGGAAGCTGGTACTCTCGGGTTGCGGCCTGACGGACCAGGGGCTGGCGGCCCTGCCGCCCCTAGGCAGCCTGCGGCACCTCGATCTGTCAAACTGTAGCGGCCTCGCGGCGGACCTAGAGGTGCTCTCACACCTGGCCGGCCTGCAGGAGCTGCACCTCCGCGGCTGCGCTTACCTCACCGACGCGGGGCTCTCCTCGCTGGGACGCCTCCGCAACCTGCGGGTGCTCGGCTTGCGCGGCTGTCCGCTGCTCACGGGTACAGGACTAGCCCACCTGCGCTCGTTAGCAGAGCTAGACCTCGAAGGATGCACCGGCCTCACGGACGAGGGGCTGAGCCGCCTGGGCCCGCTGCCTGGCCTGCGACTGCTGAGGCTGGGCCAGAAGTTCTACCGGCCGAGCTTCACGGCGACCGGCGTCATGGCGCTCTGGCCCCGGCTGCCCGGCCTCGAGGAACTACACCTCACGCTGGCTGCCAACGGCCGCGTGGCGGGCGAGGCGCTGGAGGGGTTGTCCGGGTGCGCCCGGCTCGGGCAGCTGGTCGTGAGGTCGCGCACTCTGCCCTCGGACCTCCCCGCCGGCCTGCGGAAGCTCACCGTGACGGGCTGACCGAAGGGCTGTCAGAGGAGCGGCTGGGGGGCTGTTGCGGAGCCTGCCGCGGCTCCGGGTACTAGTTAGTAGGGCTGCGACGCCAGGCGGTGACGTGGCACGAGGGGGCACCAGGGCCGGTGACCGCGCCCCTCCTTACCTTGGAACAGCTCCGGCACGTGCTAGACCACGAATCCCCGGGGCTGCGGCTCATAGACGTCAGTTCGTCGTTCGTGTCCGACCCCCCGGCGCAGCCCGATGAGGTAGACGCGGTGTGGGCGGACGGGCGGCTCAGGCTTTGGTCAACGGACAACTAGCGCGCACTCTCGCTCTGGCCGGCCCTTGCCCTCCCCCCTGAGCACCGGGCAGTCATGCTTGGACCAAGTGCCTGCGGGGCCCGGCGGGTGCCGGCGGGTGCCGGCCGGTGCCGGCCTGCGGGTTGCCCTGTCGGGAGCTTAGTACTAGGGACGGCAGAACCAGCAGTAAAAACTTTTAATCATAAGCTAAAAAAAACTTCGGTACTAGAGTCCCGGCAGGGCGCGAACCCCCGGGCTGATCAGAGCTGGTCGGTCGGGGACGAAGCCAGGGCCCGCCACCAGCGCTGGCTCTCAGCCTCCGGCGCGAGCAGAAAGGCGCCGAGGGCCCGCAGGAGCTCCTGCAACGGCCGCCCGCACAGCGTAGTCCAGGCCCGCTGCTCCAGCTGCCTGAGATAGCTCGCAGTGCCGTAGGGGGTCACCTCCAGGCCTAGGGCGCGCTGGTCCTCTGCCTCACGGACGTGCGGCGCCGGGGCGGTGGCCGGCGGCGGGACGTCGAGCCGGCGCACCTCGCCCGGGCCGGCCACGAGCCTGGCGCCCAGGCTGTGCTGCACCACGGACCACGCGCTGCGCCAGCAGCCTGCCTCCCACGGCCACGCAGGGTCCGGCGCCCCGCGCGAGGCCGAGAGCCGGCAGGCCGCCGGCAGCACCGAGAGCGCGAAGGCCAGGGCCAAGGTTGAGCTCAGCACCCCCCAGTCCACCACCCGGCGGCGGGGCCCCGGGGGCACGGAAGCCAAGACCTCGCCTGCGGCGGCCAGCAGCCGGGGCCAGGCCTCGGTGCGGACGGGGCAGAACCCCGCGCCCTCGGGGTCCCGCCGGTACAGGCCACCTTGCCAACGGCAGGCGAACAGCCAGGGCTCCCGCGGCAGCAGGTCCGGCAGCGCGGCCAAGAACGCAGATTCGTCGCTGACCTCGGCCAGCCGCAGGCGGCTGCCGGCGGACAGCGCCCGGGCGAGGGTCCCCGAAGCCAGGCACAGGCACGCGGGCAGGCGCAGGTGCTCGGGCGTCAGCGCGGCGAAGGCCTCGGCGATCGTGGCCCGGGCCCCGAGCCCCAGCGTCGTGCGCACCAGCGAGTGGATGGGGGGGGAGCCAGGGCGAGAACAGGAGCCGGCGCCGTGCCAACTCCCAGCGCAACGCCGGGGGCAATGCGCGGAGGATTTCGCAGGCCCAGTGGCAGTACAGCCAGGACTCGGGGCCCCCGGTTTCCAGGTACACCAGGTGGGAGGGGCCCCAGGCCGCCTCGGTGCGCCGTAGGCAGTCCCGGGTCAGCTGCTCGACTCGGTCCCGCGCCCAGGGCCGCAGCGCCCGGGACCGTGCCCGCTGCTGGCCCGCTCGCACCACCGCCAGCGGCTCCAGCGTGACGACGTCGAAGATCTGCAGGACACTGAGCCCCGGGGGCCCGAGCGGCTGGCCGCAGCAGAGCGGAGGGGCGTCTGGCTTCTGCTTCCCCCCGCGGGGGAACAGCCGGGCGCACGAGGAGCAGGCCCGGGCGAAGTCGAGCAAGAGGCTGAGGTAGCACGGGGCCTCGCGGTAGCGCGCCCGCCAGTCGGAGAAGGCTTCGGGGGACAAGAGCCGGGTGATGCGGGGATCGTAGCCGGTGTTACAGGCCGGCCGCCGCAGCTGGCGTTCGTACGATTGCTGGCCTCGTGGATGGCACGGGGCCGCGAGCCACAGGAGCAGCAAGACGGCCCGGCAGCGCGCGGAGGCCACGTAGGAATAGTAAGGCTCCCGCAGCAGCCAACGCGAGGACGGGGCGAGGCGGAGGCCGCCCGCCGGGGCCCGGACTTCTCGCGCCGCGGCCGCGAGGCAGGCGGGCCCGCGTGGGTGCAGGCCCGTGTGGTGGAACACCTGGTGCAGCAAGGGACGGGCCAGCGTGGGGAAGCGGGCGAAAGCACCCTGCGTGGCCAGCGCCCGCAACAGCCACTTGGAGGCCAGGGCCAGGGCTACGAGGTCACGGTACCGCGCGTAGTCCACCGCGCCGGACCGGCAGGCGAGCAAGAACACCGTGGCCTGGTACCCGGTGCCCGCGCCCAGCACTAGCCGGACCGCAGGCGTAGCGCCGTTGTGCTGGGCCTTGTGGCGCTTGGGGCCGGGCCTGGGGAGCAGAGCGTCGTGGTCCATGCCGGGCGGGTCGTTTGTGTCGGGGGCCGCCGGCTGTTGGTAGCTGCGTGCGCCCCCACACGTGCACCCGCGCGTGCGCCCGCGCGTGCGCCCTCCGTGCCACGGCGCACACGCGCGCCCCCCCCTCACCGGCGCGTGCCAGTGGCGCGCGCGGGGGCGCCCGCCCTCCTCACCGGCACGCACCGCGGGGCGCGCCCCCCCCCCCGCACCACCGCGCCCTGGCGCACGCGAGGCGGGCAGTGCCCCCGCGCCCCCTGGAGGCCTCCCCCCCCCCGGGCCCGCCCGGGCGGGGCTCCGCGCGCGCCGAGGGAAGGGGGGGGAACCAGGGGAAGGGAGGGGGGCGCGCGCGGGGAGGGGAAGGGGCACGGGAGCGGGGCACGGGGCGCCCCCCGCGTGCGCCCCCCCCCCGCGCTCCCCTCCCCCCTCCCCCGGCGGCGTGGGCACCAAAAGTTCTCCGCGTCCCTGCCGCCAGGAGAGCAGCAGCGTCCTCCCTCTCGCGTGCCGATACCGCAGGAGGACCCCCGCCCTCCTCCCCACCGCCGCCCACCCTTTCCCCCCTCCCCCCTTCTCCCCCGCGCTCCTCGCCCGGCCCGTTACGCTAGGCCCAGCCGGACCCAGCCGGACACCAGCCCCTCCTCATGTCGACGGCGGGCGCCGCGGACAGTGGAGGCCACGCTAGCCTCCAGAGCCTCGGGCGGCCGGCCCCGACGCAGCAGGAACCGGCGCCGCTGCCACCGCTCGGCGCGAGCCGCCGCGACGCGCCGTCCCGCCGGGGCGGCTACGACCAGGACTACTGGCGCGGTGGGCGCAGCCGCAGCAACGAAAGGCGGGAGCGCCGCCACGGCGGTTCTGCCCGCCAGTACCACTGGGACATGAGTCGGAGCCGCAGTTGGGAGAGGGCGTGGCGCAGCCGGGAGCGCAGGAGCGCCAGCCGGAGCCGCAGCCGGAGCCGCAGCCCCCCACCCCGGCGTTCGCGTTCACGCCGAGAGAGGGACGCCTGGCAGGCGTACCAGCGACAGCCGGAGGAGCCCCCTGCGTGGGGCACGGGCGCTCGCCAGCACCCGCCTCCCGGCCAGGCCTGGCGGGCGGACAAGGCTGACCCCTGGGGCGGCTCCGGGGCAGCGAACGGCCAGGCGGCTCCGGGCGCCGAGCCGGTAGCCCCGGCGGCCCCGGCGGGCCCGGCGGTGTCCCACGTCTCGACCGCGGTGCAGGCGTCACGGGCCATGCAGTCCGTGGTAGACCAGCCCGCCGACCACTCTCCTCGCACGCCACTCCTGTCGACAGCGCTGCGCGACGGCGCG
>WBZZ01006708.1:0-12500 GCA_019918135.1 Paulinella micropora | reverse complement strand
CGATAGCATAGTTTAGAGAGGGGAGTATAGATACTTAGCTTTAGTATAGTTAGCTAGTGTGTGTGGCCCTCTATCAGTGAGCCTTTCCCTGTTTTTTTTTTCGAGTATATTTCTTCTAACGGGAAGCGCTGCCATTTTTTTTAAATTTAAACTCTCTTTTTATTATTATTATTATTCCTCTTTTGCTGCTGCTTTAATTAGCTTGCTCTTTAAGTTCACATCCGAGGACAACAAACATCGGGAGGGGGCGCTCGCGCTCGACGTTGCACTTACAAAGTACAACAATTTCGAACTGAAGGCGTCCACGCAAGTGGAGACATGTGAGGGTGAAACTTCACCTTGTGCTCCCGGGTCTTTTTCCCTATAAGTATGAAAGATTTTAATAAACTGATTGTTTATTTTTTATTTGCAGGCTCTTCATTGTCTTTCCCATTGGTTGGCGCAAGAAGACTCCTGCGCAAGTCAATCGAGGTACTGTATGTTTTTCAAAATTCACAAGCTGCACATATTTTTTATACTTGGATGTTGCAGGATCGAAGCGCTTCATTTTTGCTGCGCGCGAGGTCGACACTGACGGCGATGGCAAGGCTGACGAAATCCAATATCAGCTCATGGGTTTTTTTGGTTTTAACCTTAAACACTCTTGCATGCTTGATCCGTCGCCGATGGACTTCGAGAAGCAGGTGAAGCCCGCGTGGCTCCTCTACGTCGGTAACCCCACGAACCCGCCTATGATTTTCAACTGGCGGAAGCGGGAGCTTTTGCTTCTGTACGAAGCAAACAAGGTCATTTCTTCTTCTTCTTCTTCTTCCTCTTCTTCTTCCGTTTTTCTTTTTCTTCTTCAAATACATGTTATTATTCTTCTTCTCCACCAGCTCCATCTTTTTTTTTTTTTTTTTTTTTTGTTTTTTTTGGCATCTTCCTTTTCTTTATTTTGCATATTTACTGCATGCTCGCCTGAAACGTTAGAAGAAGAATCAAAAAAAGGGCCCGACTGAGCCTCGCTCTTCGGGCAGGCCAAAAAAACTGAGATTCGGTAGCAACATTGTATGTAATATGAAAAATGAAGGATGTATGTAATATTGTTTGGTTCTTTGTGCAGAATCCATCGACGTCGACGATGTTCCAGACGTTCCCGACGTCCCTGAAGAAGAAGAGACCCCTGAGCCTCCTATGCCTAAGGGGTCCAGCAAGAAAAAGCCAGGTACTAGCAAATTTCATCTTTTTTTTGTGTTTTTCTTTCAGTGTTTCTAATTTCTGACGTGACTAGGCAAGCCGAAGTCCAAAAAGCCCGCGGTCGACGCTGATGAAGTGGACATGTCGTTGGAGGTATAATCTTTCCTACTCCTTCTTCTTCTTTTTCTTTTTTTTGTGAGGGGGGGGGGGGCCCCCCGGGGGGGGGGGGGCAAAAGGTCTCTTTGGGCGCCGCAGCATATAGTTTAGAGAGGGAGTATAGCTACTAGCTTTAGTATGGCTAGCTAGTGTGTGTGGCATTCTATCAGTGAGCCTTTCCCTGTCTTTTTCTTTCCGACTCTAACGGGAAGCGCTGACATTTTTTTTTCAAACTTTATTATTATTATTATTATTATTATTATTAATGGAGGCACATGTCCAGGATCTGGATCTGATGCTATAGTCTGAGGAAGCCTATTATTATCATTATTATCATTATTATTATTATTATTATTATTATTATTATTATTATTCATCTGGGCCCTGTCGCCAGTTCGATTCCCGTCGGTGCCACCAGTATTTTCATTGAACATACCGGTCTATTTCTGGACCAGTATTTTCATTGCACATACCGGCCCGTCTGGAAGTGTTGGAACTGCCCTTGCGGGGGTGTCATTAGAGCTTATCGTCAATTCTTCGTACTCCCCTCACGGGTGAGACGATGGAGGCGCATGTGCAGAAATGCATCAGCCATTGACAGAGAAGCACTATTATTATTATTATTATTATTATTATTATTATTATTATTATTATTATTATTATTATTATTATTATTATTATTATTATTATTATTATTTAGGGAGTACATAGCCCATCGGTCCCTTTCCATGGGCTGATTGGTATAAAGCTCCTAGAGTAATGTTCTATGCCGTCACTTCCTTTATTCCACCGATTGGTGTGGAGACTTTCCTTATGGAATGGAGGACTGGATGCACATGGCCTTTTGGCTCAGCAATTGGCAGGAGATACACTATTATTATTATTATTATTATTATTATTATTATTATTATTATTTTTGGACACCGTGATAGCCCAGTGGTCAAGTTCTACCATCTGAGCCCTGTCGCCAGTTCGATTCCCGTCGGTGCCACCAGTATTTTCATTGAACATACAGATCCGTCTGGACCAGTATTTTCATTGAACATACCGGCCCGTCTGGAAGTGTTGGAACTGCCCTTGCGGGGGTGTCATTAGAGCTTATCGTCAATTCTTCGTACTCCCCTCACGGGTGAGACGATGGAGGCGCATGTGCAGAAATGCATCAGCCATTGACAGAGAAGCACTATTATTATTATTATTATTATTATTCTTTGTTGTTGTTGTTGTCGTTGCTGTTGGTTTGTTCTGCCACTGCCTTGTTCGCAAGAAATGAACGACTTCTTTCAAAACAACGGCGACCGGTATTGTATTCAGGGTAGTTCGTCCGCCGGCGTGTCGAAAGAAGTCGTTCAGGATCTTGTGAACAAGGCAATGTCAGAACAAGCCGCATCCATTAAGGAAATGCTAGCAGAAGAAAGAAAGTTGAGAGAGGAGGAAAGGAAGAAAAAAGAAGCGCAAGATCGGAAGGAAAAAGAGGCGCAAGAGAAGCGACAACGGGAAGAGGAGAGAAGAAAGAGGAAGAATTCGAAGAAGGAGAAGGAGGAGGAGGAGGAGGAGGAGGAAAGCTCAGAAGAAGAGAACGAGAGAGTGAAGAAGAAGAAGAAGAAGAATAACAAGAACAAGAAAAACTATGATGATAATGATAACAACAACAACAACAGCAACAACAACAGCAACAACAACAACAACAACAACAACAAAAATAGTAAGAGCGAGAGAGAAAGCTTGCTGGAGGATCTCATCGCGCGGATGGCAGCTGGCGCTCTGTCTGCTGGTAACTCACCTTCCACCCCCCAACGCGGCACCGGTCTCACCGCTCCCAGCTCACCTAACGCATGGGAGTTTGTTTTAGCATCGCTTGCGCTGACTCGGCGCTAACTTCAAATGCACGCACCAGGTAGTTTGCATAGCTTTCACTTTTCTCCTTCATCTGAAAGATGTTTGAATTTGTTTTGTGTTTTTTTCTTTGTAGTAGTGTAGTATTAATCGTAATTTTTTGCACTGGCAGGTTTGTTATGGTCGAAAGCGGGATTAAGAACGTTTGTCGCGTGCAAGAGTTAAACAAACTTCTAATTTAGTTAGTATGATATTACGGAGTTAGATTTATTATTTTTTTTAGTAATTAAAGAAATTTTGTTGTAGAATCTATGTATTTTGCGTGGCGACATCGCACTTCTCTTCCTCCCCCGTTCCCCCCTCCCCCCTCCCCCCCCCGGGGGGAATTTATTGTAGGTAAAAGCAATGTTTATTATCATAATAAAGTAAAATGCTTAATGTAAACAAAGATAAACAAAATTAAAAGCAAATTCTGCATGTTGGGCATTGTTATCATCATAGATTCATAGTAGCCGGGACTATGAAAAAGGAGAAAGATTACCGTGTCGGACCGGTTCCTGCCCACCTCTGAAGATGAAGTTAAAGTGTATTACAATTAATAAAAACATGTTTTAATATTATTTTTATATGTTCTGCAATCAGTGAATTGATTTCCTCTCATTTCCACACGTTTTCAAAAAAGTCCATATACTTCATGGAAAATTTCGGAAAAAGGGATACCCCCAAGATTGTCGAATGTTTAGTTAATATGGAGAACCGCCTTTAGTCGTTGTTAAGTATTAGCCTTCTTTTTATTTCTCGTGCTTCTTCTTAATGGCGCTTTTGCTTCCTCTTCTTGTCGCGCTTCTTTTTTCGCTTCGCTCTTCGTCGCTCCACTCCTCTTCTCTTTAATTAACGTACTGACAATAACGGCTCCAATCCCGCTTATCTTTCTTAGTTTAGTATTTGTAATATTCGGGTTATCATTGTAAATCTGCTCAAGCAATTTATACTTATCCTCTCTGCTAGCGCTTTTACCTAATTGTATATAACTGCTTTCTTCGTCTCCGTTTTCACTTTCAATTTCATTAGTATTATTTAAATTTAAAGATAAATCTATTTTGCGTCTTAACTCCTCTAATTCTGTTTTAATCCCTTCTGCCTTAATTTCTTCAGGGTCGGCCACATTAACCCAACTATAACTAAAACTTGTGAGCATATCGCCGTGTCCCAATACATTGCTTACCCACGTATTAAAATTCTCTAATTTCGGATTGGTGAAATTACTATACGACAAACTAGCATATAGTTTTCGCAACATACTGCTTTTCTGCGTGTATTCCGATAGCCAAGGGAAGATTTTGATAATTCTTTTGTTTAGTTCATTGTTCTTTTGTTTATCAAGCACCCTCGCTGTTGATGATAACTGCTTTTTTCTTTTTGAAATGGTTCCGTATTGAATTTACTTGTTCTATTACGAACTGGGGAGTAAAAAGGACAACAGGCCTCTCAGTCCAATTCTTTTTTTGTCCTTCTCTTTTCTTTGCTAGGTTATTCACTCGCAACCGACTTGGTTTATCTGGTATCAATTCATACGTGTTTTTATCAAATATTTCCACAGGCCTTGCTCCAATTGCTATCATCAAAGCAAGTAGTTTAAGATAAGGGTCATTACTTAATATCATATCATTCATTTTAGCCATTACATCACGGACATCAATTTGTATTTTTTGTTCATTTTTGGCTTTGACATCTTTCTTATATCCCTCAACGATATCAATCCGCTCGTCTTCATTTAGATTAAAATACTTATCCAGTTTGCTCATTTCATATACTTTTTTGCTTT
The DNA here is from genome assembly GCA_019918135.1 of Paulinella micropora. Taxonomy (NCBI): domain Eukaryota; phylum Cercozoa; class Imbricatea; order Euglyphida; family Paulinellidae; genus Paulinella; species Paulinella micropora. The sequence goes on along the minus strand of WBZZ01006708.1, from coordinate 7,507 downwards.
GGTAAGGCTCTATCGCTTTTTTTCTCACCTCAGAAAGTCTTTGTCGCCTACTATTCAAATTTGGATACACGATAGCATATTTTGGATATATGACTTTAAGTGCCTCAAGCACCTCTTCATCACTAGTTGGTGTGCTAAATAAAGATATAATAGCATTATGAAAGGCTATACTTGGTTTTATTTCACTATCGTAGAAGTTGGACACCACTTCATAAATTTTACTTTCATTGGTAGCAACTCTTAACTGCCTAACAAACTTCCTGTCATCTTCGCTCCACATCTTAGTATATAATAGACAAGTCTATATTTTGTCTAACTCAAAAATTTCACTGACACATTTTCTAGAGCAAAAACAATAGTAATTGAAATACCACTTCATATAATTAATATTCTGAGCGTATATTATTGGACTTTCTACAACGGATAAAGTAAATCCGCAGTTGTCGCATAATTCGTAATCCTCTGTTGGTAAATCGCGATTAAACAAAAAGAGTTTTATATATTCTTGCAAATCATACGGCAATCGTGCTATAATATCTATCATATCCTATATAATTATATTATTTTAATTATTTTGAAACAATATCAAAGAAAAAATTTAATCAACGAATTTTAACAATCTAATTGATTTGAGCTGCCTCATGGTTCAATCCTGCCAAGGCGGTAAGGCTGTTGTAAATCAACAACTCTTCCTGTGCCCCGCTCCCCTTTGACAACAGGAAAAAATACTTGTATAAAGGGTTTTTAATGCTGGTGTCATATTTCGCTTTTGCATAAAAGCAATTGGGGTCTTTGCGGTGCGAAGATTTGCTGGTGAATAGTTTAATAGATTTTGGGGCTTTTACAAAAGCCTTTGACATCTCAACATATCTCTCCGAAGTGGTGAAAACCACTCGGGGGGACAGGTCGCCGAAGGTCACCCACGGACGAGGAGCAGCTTCTTTTTCATCCGCCGGCGAAGGCGAAGACGAAGGCGAAGACGAAAACGATGGCGAAGGCACCACTGCTTTGGCTTCTGCTTCCTCCTCAACTTCGTCACGTTCTTCGTTGGGCTCAAATCCCATCGCATCCATCTCATCAACGAGTTCCTCCGACATTGTCCGCTACAGAAAAAAAACAAAAGACAAAATTTCTTTGAAAGGTAGAGGGCTTTCGCCCAGTTTTTTGGTTTTTTTATTTGTGTTTCTTAACACATATATTATTCGTTCCTGAGACCGCGGTTCATATTTGCAGTCCCCTGCTCAACGTCATCCTCGTCAGAAGAAAAAGAAGGATTAGAAGTTGATATTACGTTTTCAAAAGAATTCCCAAGCAATATGCGATTTTCCAGACGATTTATTTCCGAGGCGGAAAAAGATTTATTTTTTTTACGAAATTCCTGAAATTTCTTAAGGTTTTCGTTTATCTCTTTCACTTTCATTTTTCTTTTGCGAGAAATTGAGAGATCATTTTCCCGTTCATTCTTACCTCGGTTTATCTCGTCTAGTCTTTTTCTTATTGCTTTCTTTTTTGGCATTAGGGAATTCTTTTTTTTAGCGAGCAATGAGATTTGACGATCAATTTTGTTCATTTTCTCATCAACATTAGCCTCGTTTAATTCAAGTTCATAGGCTGAGCGATGAATAATATCGTATATTTCGTTCCAATCCTCTTCCGTCCTCTCTGACGGCTTTACGAGTGCTTCCGACATTCTGCGAAAGGTGATTTCTGGGGATCCACGAAATCCCCAGTTCCTAGGTTTTTGGGGAGAAGATACGTCCCCCATTGTGCTATTTTTGACTTGAGATACGTACCTCATTGTGTGGGCTCACGGCCTGAACTTTTTTAGTGCTATCAAAATTTTTTTTACCTATTGCCTTTTCGTTTTTGTGTGGGGCGGTGTAATAAGTTGCTTTGTGAGATGTTTTGCTAGTTTGTTTTATTTTGCTTTATGAGGTTTTATTTTTTTACAATAGTTGATGTGAATTATGATTTATTTTTATGTTTTCATTTCATTTTTGCCAATTTTATCTTTGCGGTTTTCTTAACACGAAATCGTCGTTGTGGCGACTTGGACGGCTGAGAGTTGTTTTAAGCAACCGAGAGAGAGAAAATCGTGTTAGTATTAATCGTGTCCAAGTCTGTCCGAGTCCGACCCTTTTTTTTAGAAACTTTTTTAGAGGGGGTATAATAAAAAGGGGAGAGGAAAAAAAATTTTACTTTTTTTTAATAAAAGGTTGGACAGGTTGGACAATAAAAAATGTGTAATACGAAGAAGAATTATATAATAAATATTGAAATTTAATAGGAAAAAAGTGTCCAACCTTAAAAAACAGGGTTGGACACGGCCAACCTTGGGGTTGGCCACCAATAGGAGAAGATATTTCACCACCCCGCTCTTATATTCATCTCTCGCTTGCTGTAATATCCCTGTTGTGTGTATTTCCCCCCCAACCCCCCCGCCACTCACTTCGTGAGTGTCCGCCCCCCTTCCCCCCATTTTGTAGTGTGATCATTTATGTATTCGCGACTTGTCCAACCGCAAAGTATTAAACAAGCCTTAAAAATATGAAAAACCAATATTTGACTTATAGAAAACATACATAGAAAACAAAAAAGTGTCAAATGTTTAACATAAATTTTTCTAACTGAGCACATTAAGAGAGATTTTGACGAAAGGACACATAAACCATATACACGCAGTTTATATATATTTTTATGAAATAAAAATATGGTTTATGTGTCCTTTCGTCAAAATCTCTCTTAATGTGCTCAGTTAGAAAAATTTATGTTAAACATTTGACACTTTTTTGTTTTCTATGTATGTTTTCTATATGTCAAATATTGGTTTTTCATATTTTTAAGGCTTGTTTAATACTTTGCGGTTGGACAAGTCGCGAATACATAAATGATATATATATATATATATATACAAATTAAACACACACACACATACACACATACAAATTAAACACACACACACACACATACACACATACAAATTAAACACACACACACACACATACTGTATTACATACATACATACATACACGCATACATACATACATACATACATACATACATACACATACATACATACATACATACATACATACACATACACACATACATACATACATACATACATACATACATACAAACAGACACGCACATACACACATACATACATACATACATACATACACATACATACATACATACACAGATACATACATGCATGCATACATACATACATACATACATAGTAAATACATACATATACATACATACATACATACGTACATATAGATACATACATACATACACACACACACACACACAAGCACATACACACATACACACATACACACATACACACATACATACATACATACATACATACACACATACACACATACATACATACATACATACATACATACATACATACATACAAACACACACACACACACACACACGTGCACACACATACATACATACATACATACACACACACATACATACATACATACATACATACATACGTATACATACGTATACATACATACATACACACACATACATACATACATACATACATACATAAATACATACATGCATACATACATACATACATACATACATACATATGTACATACACACATACACACATACATACATACATGCATACATACATACAAACACACACACACACACACATACACACATACATACATACACACATACATACATACACATACATACATACATACATACGTTATACGTACACGTATACGTATACATACATACATACATACATACATACACACAAACACAAACACACACATACATACATGCATACATACACACATATATGCATACATACATACATACATACATACATACATACGTATACATACATACGTACATACATATACGTACATACATACATACATACATACATACACACACACGTACACACATATAACCATACAAATATACATCTATCTATCTATCTATCGATCTATCTATCCATCTATGTATCTATCTGCCTATATATCTATCTATCTTTACTTGCGTATTTTCAATAATCAGAATCACGTGTCATTTTCCTATCAAATACGTTTGTAGTTCTTGGCTGTATCATGCCCAATTGGTGGACGGGGCCCATAGGCCTTCAAAAATGTCAAGTATTCCTAAGTGCAAAATCGCAGGCATGGTCGAAAACGAAGAGGCTGCTAGATGCGGACATCCAAGGAGAAATTGCTATGGGTAGCGATGACGCTGTACTTCTGCATTGCAGAACCTGCGCCAAGTGGGGCCTGATTATGGATCAATCCAATCATTCCAAATCTAAATGGTCGAACGGCACTGGTTTCAAAACTTGTCAGATTGCAAAGATACAAGATCACACAGAATCGGAGTTCCACAAGGTGCATATATTCAATACATACACGTAGTATACACATAATACACTTGAATTTGCTTATATATATTATATGCATACTTAATCTAGTTACTATTAATGCGTGTGCACATATATACACATACACACTATTGCTTTACATCATTTGTTTACGCATTTTTTAATAAGAAAAAGTATATACTATTTTATTCATGTACTTATGCAGTTAGTTAGTTATTTAGATATCATATGATACAACTTATACTATGCCTGCAAATTTTTTGGACAGAACTGCGTTACCAAATGGGAACGTGAAAAAGCTGGAACCAATATTCAAGGCCATACTCACAAGCAAGAGGCAGTGTCAGAACAGTTTCGCACTGTCACGATGCTCATGCGCATTGTGTAATTCCTGGTCAAGAAACACAGACCTTTGGAAGACTTTCCGGACGAACGTCAGATACAATGTGACAACGGGATAGCGGAGTTAGCCTGTACACCTGGAGAAGGTGGCGTATTCAGCAACCCCTCCTGCACGTACAATTCGCCTCGGTCTGTTAGAGAATTTCTGCACGCTCTCGCGGACGCATTGCGAGAAAGTATAGGTTTGAAAATGGCACTGTCCCCATTCTTTGGTTTCGAAGCTGACGAAAGCATGGATGCCGGTGGGCGCGCAGTCTTGCTGTAGTATTTGCGTTGGTTTGACATGGAAACTAGCTTGCCTGTTGATACGTTGTACTCGCAGTTGCACTTGACACTTCCGCTGCCGAGTCTTCTCGATGATTTTTGCAAGATGTCGGTTCCGACGTACGGTTGAAAACAACAGATTACACAATGAAAGTTGTTCAATTCTTCCTTTGCATGTCTATTTTATTATTATTATTATTATTATTATTATTATTATTATTATTATTATTATTATTATTATTATTATGGACACCGTGATAGCCCAGTGGTCAAGTTCTACCATCTGGGCCCTGTCGCCAGTTCGATTCCCGTCGGTGCCACCGGTATTTTCATTGAACATACCGGTCTATTTCTCTGGACCAGTATTTTCATTGAACATACCGGCCCGTCTGGAAGTGTTGGAACTGCCCTTGCGGGGGTGTCATTAGAGCTTATCGTCAATTCTTCGTACTCCCCTCACGGGTGAGACGATGGAGGCGCATGTGCAGAAATGCATCAGCCATTGACAGAGAAGCACTATTATTATTATTATTATTATTATTATTGTCCGTCTGGAAGTGTTGGAACTGTCCGTGCGGGGGTGTCATTAGAGCCTATCGTCAATTCTTCGTACTCCCCTCACGGGTGAGACGATGGAGGCGCATGTGCAGATTTGCATCAGCCATTGACAGAGAAGCACTATTATTATTATTATTATTATTATTATTATTATTATTATGGACACCGTGATAGCCCAGTGGTCAAGCTCTACCATCTGGGCCCTGTTGCCAGTTCGATTCCCGTCGGTGCCACCAGTATCTTCATTGAACATACCGGTCCGTCTGGAAGTGTTGGAACTGCCCGTGCGGGGGTGTCATTAGAGCCTATCGTCAATTACTCGTACTCCCCTCACGGGTGAGACGATGGAGGCGCATGTGCAGATTTGCATCAGCCATTGACAGAGAAGCACTATTATTATTATTATTATTATTATTATTATTATTATTATTATTATTATTATTATTATTACACTGGTTTCGAGGCTATGTCGTTGTGTTGGTTCCGAGGCTATGTTGTTGTGTTGGTTCCGAGGCTATGTTGTTGTGTTGGTTCCGAGGCTCTGTTGTTGTGTGGGTTCCGAGGCTATGTCGATGTGGGTTCCGAGGCTATGTTGTTGTGTTGGTTCCGAGGCCATGTCGTTGTGTTGTTTTTTATAAGACATACACCACGTGGGATCAAAGGGGTATTTACATTCCGCGATCTAGGGGTGGTGACGGGTTTCGAGGCGCCCCAGATACTTACCACAAAACGTCCTCATGCGCTGGCAGACCGCATGAAATGTCTGCTACCCCTGCATGCGGGCCCTACCCAGTCTCGTGGAGCTCTCATGCGGGGAAGATCAATCATTTGTAGTTGATTTCCTGCAAGGTACCCGACACTGTGCGGGTAGTAGGGACTTCCTTTTGGGGCCTTCTATGCAGGATGGTTAGAGTCATTCTTCCCTCCCCAACATACTACTCACTGTAGTCCCTGTTGGGTCGAGGGATGGAGGCGCATGGCCCTCGGGCTCAGCCATGACAGATCAATATATATTATTATTATTATTATTATTATTATTAGGGAGTACATAGGCCATTGGTCCTTTTCAATGGGCTGATTGGTATAAAGCTCCTAGAGTAATGCTCTATGCCGTCACTTCCTTTATTCCACCGATTGGTGTGGAGACTTTCCTTATGGAATGGAGGACTGGATGCACATGGCCTTTTGGCTCAGCAATTGGCAGGAGATACATTATTATTATTATTATTATTATTATTATTATTATTTTGGGGGGCACCAATACATGGTTGGGTGCCACCGCCACACGGCGGGGTTGGGGCCGTTGGCAGCTTGTTATGAGGGGTACATAATCAGTGCTCCACTGATTCATGAGACGGGACCTTTTACTGAGAGAAGTTCTCTCACCACGCTCACGGCTCTTGGCTCGGGGTGGCCTCTGGTAATACTATCACTCGGGGTGAGTGCGGGGGGTGGGGGTTATCTGAGGGAGGGGGTTTGGGCTCAGTGGGTCACTGGACAGGTTGTTAACTAAACTACTGTCGGTATGAGCGGGTACGAAGGCGAGAGGCCCCACACATTTCCACAAGCCTTGAAATCACTCAACTGCCACAGTAGCGACTGCCTGGACGCGGGGCTCCTGACTCACCCTCTCTCCCAGAACCCCTCGTGCTCACTTTGCGGATGCCATATGGATGCTCTGGTGGAGGGTCGGGACGTGTTGGGTGCATGTGACCGGGCCTGTCACTTAGTGTTCTCGATAGATGACTCATTTGTAGCTTCTATCGGACGCAGGGTGGCTTGCCACGACACCTCAATGATGCATAGTACGTCACGTCTCTGGCCTGGTTACGGGGGCGGGTAACTGAGGCGGGTTCCTGAAGGCTGGTTACGGAAGCT
>WBZZ01006707.1:0-51137 GCA_019918135.1 Paulinella micropora | reverse complement strand
CCACTCCCCCCCCCCCCCCCTCTCTCTCTCTCCTTCCCCTCTCCCCCCCCCAAAAAAAAGAGAGTGTAACAAGCACAGATGAAGCAGGGCCCTGGGCGCAGCTACCTGTGGTTGACGGCGTCGTGGTCTGTGTTGGTAACGATAGCCTGGACGCTGTTATTTCGGTATTGTTCTTTTTTCGCAAGTACTAGACGCCGACTGGCCGAGGTTCCGTGGGAGTACAGTGGCGTTCTCTGCTGTTGCTAAGCGTGTGGTGGCTGTTGCAGATGCTGCAGACGTTGGTCCTGTGCTGTTCACACCACCTGCCACCCTGCGCGCAAAGGAGCGCTCGGCACCTCCCGGCCACGCGGCGGTCCGACATGACGTGCTTGCCGGCTGGCTGGAGGCGAAGCTGTTGTCGCCGCTGATTTCGTGGACGAACGTTGGCTACCTTGTAGAGCTGGGCATGTTCCAGTACACCAATGCGCTCCTGACGCTGGTGGCGTTTGTAACCCAACTCGGGCGCTGCGTTTGTTTGTACTACTTGCTTTGCTGGCAAGAAAGTTGTTGAAGCGGCGACCCAAGGCCCCGGGAACAACTGATAATGCAGCAGCCGGAGGAGAGAGAGAGGAGGAGGGGGGGGGAAGAGGACGAGGAGGCGGAGGTCTCTCGGAGGGCCGCGCGCGGGCCGGGCTTGTTCTACGTGTTGTTTTACTACTTGAACAACGCCGCAGATTTCTCAATGTGGTGTTTCTGACGCTGGTCTACATTCTGCTGCAGCACCTGTGCCTGGTCGCCTGGCTGTTTGTGGTGACCCCCGGTGATCCCCGGGCGCACTTGTTGCGGCCGCGGAGGATGTGGCGTGGGTCATGCGGGAGCTGCGCCCGGTGCCGCCGGCGAGCCCAGCGCGGGCCCGCCTGGTGCTGCGTGGGAATGGCACGTCGACGGCTTCCGCCCCCTCCGCGGCGGCCCGGGGGCCGGTGCCTCGCCGGACTGGTTCCAGGCGCTGGCGGGACGACGCAACGCCTCTGCTTTTTCTTTTACCGCTTCCTCCGCGGGCGCTGACTCGGCCCTAGCGCTGCAGGCCCTGGCCGCAGGGGAGCTCTGTCACGCGCATTACACGCACTGGAGCGCGTACCTGGACGGCGCGAGTGGTTCGAGGGGGTCCCGGCCTGGGCCAACAGACGTGCCTGGTACAGCATCCTGCCGCCCGTGGCAGGCAGCACCAAAAGCCGTTTCGGACTGTCTCCCGACCCCCCCCGGGTCGGACGAGAGGCCTACTGGCTGCTGCTGGTACAGCCAGCGGAGAGCCAGCTGCGCCCGCCGGCGGCCGGCTCGTTTTCTCCGACGTGTATGTGGGCCTGCACCGACGGAACTCCCGGCCACCGATGTCCACCACCACAACGATGATGCTGCTGCGGACGTAGTACCGGCGGGGCCGCGCTGCTCTCCGTTAGAGGGCAGGACACGGAGATGTTCTCTTTGCAGTCTGGCTACGGTCTTTGGTCGTGTTTGGCGATGGGTGGGGTTGCTGGTCCGAGTTCGACGCCCCTACAGCCGGGGCGCGCACGTGCTCGCCCCCGGCTGGGCGCTAGGCGCGTCGGCGCTGCAGGGGCTGCACTCTCCTCACGTGAGGTAGCTTCTCTGTGCGCGGGCTTGCAGGGCTCTGAGCGCTCTCTGGCTAAGTGACGCTGCGGGGAACAGCGCGCGCGAGCCCGCCTGCAAGAATGGAAGAGATGTACCGCGTGTAAACCTACGCGGGGGCCCGGGCTATCAGGCGCCTCATAACGAGTACCACGCTCTGGGAGCTACCCCCCGTTCGGCAGGAGGCCGCGCTCAGCTCCTCAGGGCTTATTGCCGAACTCGCAGCACGGAGCGGGGCGCCTGAGCTAGACGTGGAAGTCGCCCACTGGTTGAAATGGGCAGGACTGCGCAACTAGGCTCTGCGGAACTTGCTGACGGCTGCTGCGACGTTTCTTACAGTACCTCATCATCGGGGGGGGGCGGCGGCGGGGGGCGCCCGGGCTGGAAGCCGGCGTCTGTGGTGGGTTGAACCGCGCGGCTTTTGGTGCTGCTTTTTTCTTGGTCCTGGGCTTTTTGGGCTTGCAGATGATCTTGGGGCACATACTGGCGGGATTCCTGGGGATTCTCAAACACGACTACGCGGCTCCCGCGCTGGCGCTAGCCGTGTGTTCTGTGCTGTCGTCCGTGATGGGCTGTTTGTTCTGGCACAAGGCTTTGTTCCCGGCCGTGCTATGTCTGGCTCCAGGGCGTGGAACGCGATTTGCCGCGGCTTTTCGCACGCGACGCCCTGTTTGCGCACTCGGTGTTCTGGGCCATCCAGTGGTCTAAGCCTAGCCCTGCTGCCCTTGGCCAGCCGGCTGTCTGCCTGGCCCTGGTTTCTTTCGACCGATCGGCTAGATGGCTCGCACCCCAACCCTCCTGCCATGTTTCTGCTCCTGTCCGTCGCAATCCCTTCCTTGCTGACGTTTTCTCTGCCCTCCTTGGTTACCGCAGCCCCTGCTACTACTGCAACGACGCCCACGATTGCTGGCATGGACAGACAGAACACTGCTCCAGGAGAGCCCCGCGCGGTTCCTACCGCCTTTCTAACGGCTGGCCTCTAAGTACCTTGAGCGAAGAGGTGTTGCTACTGGCTCATCTCCCTGTCACGCAAGGCGTATCTGCCCACGCTGCTGCGACTGCTTGGCCGGTTTATACCAGCACGACACCAACGCCGTGATTTCCACGGCTGTGCAAGACTTACAGCCCTTGACCTTGCCTGAGATCAAAAAGTTCAGTTCCACTGTCACTGGCCCCTCTCACGCACGCCCAGATCCCGGTAAAAAGCATAACCTCCCCCCCCCCCCCCGTCTCTCTCTCTCTCTCTTCACACTTCGCCCTCCCCCCCCCCCTCTCTCTTCACACTTCGCCCTCCTCCCCCCCCCCCCCCTTCCCCAGCGCCTGGGGCTGCGGGAGGGAGAAGAGTTTGCTGGGTGAATGCACCCCTACACATAAATGACGGCTGCACCTACATGCTAAAAGTGGTCGTGCTTGGCTCGGCCGATGCGGGCAAAACCTGCTTGATCCAAAGGATCGTGGACGACAAGAGCTACGTCAACTCACCCATGACAACGACGGTGGGGTTGACTTTAGGATTCTGAACAGAAAGATACGCAACCAGTTGTACAAGGTCTGGTTGTGGGACACGGCCGGGCAGGAAAAGTACATGTCCATAGTAACCAACTACTGGCGCGGGCGGACCTGGCGCTGGTGTGTTACGACCAGAGCGATTCTAATAAACTGCAGCAAACCCTCGACACGTGGATAGAACCCGTGCAGGGAGCTATCCCCGACTACTGCCGGCTGGTGTTGCTAGGCTGTAAGAACGACAAAGCTCACGATGCGTACCTGACTGAGTTACGGCAGGAAAAGAAACGGATTGCGGACCTTTTCGGGAACCGCGTCCACTCCACCAGCTCACTGACTAATTCGGCGGAAGAACTCTGCAAGGTGCTAGACCCTCACTTTGTCCACGCAGCGTCAACCAAAAATAAGCGCAGCTGTTGTTAGCCTCGCAGAGCGGCTTGTTGTCCGTAGGACAGGATTATTCGTTCAAGAAAAAGGACGCTTGCTGCAACGGCTGAAAAAGGAGCGGGCCCTTTTTTTTATTCATAATCATTAAAAGAGTTTTCAGTACTTTTGGTACCAAACAAAAAAGCCCGGACTGAGCTCCACGTGCTGGAGACCTTGCTTTTGCAGGGACTTTATTGCCTGCTCGTCCTCGAAATCACAGCTGCGCCTGACGGAGTAATAAATACTGTGACAACCGTTTGCGGTCGTCCATAAAACCTTGGGGAATGAAACAGTTATAATACTTTAGGCATGTGTCGGGGCTTAGCTCGGGGGGTAGCAACGGCGGAGGCATAGCTTCTAAGAGGTATTGGAGCTTGTCGTCCGTGTCTATGGATTCCGTACGGTTATTGTAGCCCACGGACTCCAGGTCCACCCGTACACCGGTGTGGTTTAGCTTGCAGCTAGACTGCGTGCTAAGCACGCAACACACGGGGGCGCCCACGCGCCTCGCGCCGTCACTACCATGGTAGCCGCTAGCTTGCACTGCAAACTGACCAAAACAATTCCGTGGCCCGTCCGCGGGCGCGTAGAGGTAGGTAATGGACTTGTAACCTTCCGCGGGCTGCCGGCCACAGGTTACCTCCGGGTTTTCTCGTATATGCACCAGCTTGCTTGGCTCTACATTAGCTGGCGGCCCTTTTTTGGTCAAGTGTGTGCACAGCGCAGGTTGGGGCCCATGTGGGTCAAACAAGTGCGGATTAGCTAAGCTGAACGACGTGCCATCGATCAGAAGGAAAGGGAGTTTGAGTCCGACCGGGTGTTGGCACTTTTGGCTGACGTGCCGAAACCATTGGCGCGGGACGAGCAGCAGGTAGACATGAGATTGATCACCGGATTCGGGGGGGTAGCTTATCACGTCTAGGTCCTTCAACCGCAAGTGTCGGCACTTGTAGGCTTCCTCTGTGCGCCTGGCCAACGCCACCCTCTCTTCGCGCGAGGCAGAGGCGGGCTCACGCGAAGAGCCGCGCAGGAGCGGCGAAAAGTTGACCTTGCCTATGGTGATGGCTGCGCTGTAGTAGAACAGTGCGCAGAGGCGGACCAGCGCCAGTATGGGTGGCAGCAGCAGCACTTGGTTTGCTGTCAGCGACTCGGCCCAACACCTAAAGCGTACAAACTGTATGTAGCAGCTCAGAGCCAAGCTCTCACAGTCATCGCAGCGCCTAGCCACGTCTTGACCACTTGGCAGATCGAAGGTGTGTCTCACTTGGTCGCGCAGCCTATGCTTGTGACTAGCGTCGTCGTCGACCGCCGGGCTTGAGCAGACGTCCAGCTCGTCATCCAAGTACCACTGACAGCGGCTATAAAAACCCACCATTTCGGCCAAGACTTCACCCGCCAAGGCCAGCAGTTTGGTCCAGGGCTTGTTCAGCCCGCACGGGGGTTTTTTTTCCCAACGCCAGGCGACAGTTTCCGTAGACACTCATAAGGCGAAGCAAACTCCTTTCTGCTCGACCAAATCTTGACCTCGGGTAAACCTAGACGATGCAAGGCCCACGCACAATGGTAGGTCCAATGCGCCAACTTTTCATCTTTAAGATTGTTGAGCCACGCCTCGCTGTACGTAGCAGGAGGGTCTTTAGCTGGGTAGCTGGCAGGCAGCTGCGGGCCTCCCTCGTGTGGCGAAGGGGAAGCTCGGCGTACCCTTCGGTACAGAAGGTAAACGTACATGTCGCCGGGCATATAGTGTGCCCACGGCGTGTCGATCCAGCCCAGATTATTTCTGCGATCGCCGTTGGTAGCAAAGGGCACCTCTGGGTTTATGTTGTATTCATCAGTCTTCATGCAGCGATCCAAAAGCTCTGCTCGAAGTTCCCTCACAAACTTGGCTTCCTCGCTACCTAGGCAGGGCCACTGTGCTATGGCGGCTTCATCCACCCGCAGCTCTGACAATGTGAACGAGCTGTTCTTTCTACCAACCTCAACCTCGCCAGGGCTTTCGGCCCAATGCCAAAGCAGGCCGGCGTCCAGGCACGTATAGCCCAGCTGTGGGAGCTTTGCACCTTTCTCGTGCCGTATGTTGACTAGCCCGAACAGTGAGACCGTCAGTGGCAATTTCCTGTGCTCTTTGTTCTCAATTTGGCTGGGTAGAATAAACTTTATGGTCCAGAAGTTCACGCCCTCTTGTATCTTGAGCTGGGTACTTTGCGCCCGTTGTTTCCAGCATTCCGGAAACTCTACCAAGCAGACTAATTGCTTGTAGCACGTCGCAAAACCTGCTGTGAGTTCTAACTTGAAACTATTCTTTGCACACAACATTCATTTCGGGGTATTTAAAATTTAGAGGGAGGAAGAGCCGGGGGGGGGGGGGGAAGGAGGAGGGGGGGGGAGGAGGAGAGAAAAAGCACCACTCCCCTCCCCCCCCCCCCCCCCCCCCGGCTCTCCCCTTGAGCCCTTCCCCGTTTGTTTTGTATACATTCCATCCCAAGAAAAAGAGGAGAGGAGGGGGGAAAGAGAAGGCAAGGAGCGTGCCCAATGGATACAAAAAGAGATTGGGGATCGCTTGCTAATGAGCTTACCAACATTCTAAATGAGTCACCTGCGTGCGAAGAAAAAGCCGACTGGGAGGGAGAGGTACGCTTGCGCAAGAAATATGCACGCTACGTGCTAGTAGGCGACGCCTGCGGCACCCTTTCTGCCTTACTGCGTGTACTCCGCTCGGTGGATGTCCTGGCGGCGGTGGAGGACGAACATGAGCAAGAGGAGGATTACAGCGAGCTAAATTGGGACCGGGACTGCACAGGAACATGCCTTGTTTTGCTAGGAGGTTTGTCGCTAGAGGCCACAGTGTTTGGCTCCGAAGAGTTGAAAGCGCGGCTGTTGCTATGCAGGCTAGCACGACAAGCCCTGGATGTGGATTCCAGGATCTGCGTTCTCTGCAACCAGCATGATCTTAAGCTTGTAAGTAAAACGCCGTTCCCCATGGCTGCCAGGCGCTTGACGCATGAGCATCTCTGCGCAATCATGCAGCTGCGCTGGCTGCGCACGTGCGCAGAGCTGAAGCTGGGCGACGACGGGCTGCTGTGCCGTGTCATGCACGGTAACGACATGCAGGTTCCTTCCCTACAGAAAAAGCAGGTCGTCTACAGCTCAGACCTCCCGCAGGTTCAGGCACGGCTGAACAAGAGTGCCAGAGATTTAGCAGACTTGGTTAGGCCCAGCGTTCTCCTGGCTGCTGCTGCTGCTGCTGCTAGTGCTAGCACAAAAGACGCCGTGCACAAGAAAGTACTAGAGGAGGTGGCTAAACGCCTGTCCGTCTCAACCAAGCTGACGGCACTTTTGCAGTTAAACTCTGTTGTCGAGGTCGCCGAGTTACAGAGCTCCTGGTCTGATCTTTTAGAACACAGCCCTGCCAATGTCCTGCGCGTGGTAGCAGGGGTTGAACTGCAGGGGCAAAAACCACGTGGAGACGCCGTCCTTTGCAGCTGGTTTTGTCACCAGCCGGTACTGCTCTCACTAGCTGTCAGCTCTCCTCGGGAGACGTGCTGCGTGATTCTAGAAGACGGAACCTCGGCTCACCTCTCTAACGCTCCCGTATATGGGCAAGAGCAGCAGGCGAGCTGCTCCAGCACCCACGCCACTCCGCTCCCGGCAGAGCACCTGGTGCCTCTCGTGCCTGGCTACGGCTCGTGTGTGCGTGTTAAGAGCGCGAAGCCCGCTCCCTGGGCCGAGCTGCAGGCGCCGGGACTCCGCACGGACGCATGGTGCAAAAACAAGGCCCTCAGTTTTTCCGTGGCGCGCAGACAAAAGCGACTGCAAAACCTGGCAAGCTGGAAAACTCAGTCCGCTTGCGCGGACTGAGAGGGAGAACAAAAAAAAAGGTGGGGAGGGGGGAGGGACAGGGAGTAGGGCGCGGGAGGAGAAAAGAAGGGGGGGGGGGGAGGGGAGGGCAGAAATTGCCAAAAAGCCCCAGAAATCCGTAATTTGGTGTAATATTAAAGAGTGTGCATAGGGTCTCTTTGGGGAGGGAGGTTGCCGAGGAGCCCAGAGATTACAACAAAAAAATGCTCTTGCCGTGCTTGTTTTGTGCACTGGGCATGGCCCAAAACACGGTAGAAGGTTGGCTGAGGACCGAAGTAGAATCGGTGATAGTACTTCGTTCGACACTAATCAAGGCTTGGGCGTGGAGGAGGTTCGGATCAAAATTAAAGGACTAGGTTGTTCACATGCTGTATGTCAAGCGAGGGTGCGATACGTGTCTGAAGTGGCTAGTGGACAAATGTTGGAATTCAACCTCGCTGTCCCCACGCCGTACGTCGAGTACAGCGAGCTTACCCTCTTGGGCTTTTCACCGAGCTGGACGAGGTTGGTCAGCAGCGTTGTGTCTCTGACGGATGACTTTGGCTCTGGCATGCTGGTCAGGAGCGTAGAGGATTTCTTGCGCACGAGCGGGCAGCCCATTGAGCCGGGGGCGGGCGGCGGCGTCAACAGCAGCCTGGCGCCCGAGCTCCGCACACCACCCCCTCCAAAGCTGCCCTGGGAGACAGACAACGGAACAGGAGTGCTGGAGAGTTTTGCGCAGGCACAAGCCTTGCTCGAAGAGCAAGCGCAGAATTTGACTTCTGCGCTCGCGCCAGGCAGAAGGAGTACAATATTGCAAGCGACGGCACCGCCCTCGGACCTGCTCAGCAGCGTCAGTTTAGACAGCATCAAGAGCGCGTGCACCGATTACTCGACGCGTTGGCTAGGAATCAGAAATTCCTCATTATACGCCTTAGCGTCGATGGAGCAGCACCAAACCGGTGGTGGTGGGGCGGGTGTGAGCGCGGTACCTGCACGCAGCAAGCTGGACGAGCTGGCGCGTGACGCGGCGGCGGTGCTGACGGACTGCCTGGCGAACGCGGCGACGGCGACGAGCAGCAAGTGTCTGAGCCTGACGGATTGCGCCGCAAACGAGCTGCAGCACATGCGCTACAACCTGGACTTGAAGCTGTCGAGCGCGTACACGACGGAGCTGTTGTATCTGCGCAATGCCTACACGCGAGAGATACAAGCTTTCCGTGCAGGGGAGGGTTTTCAGGCGGACTGGGAGAAAGCGTTGGGAGCTTACAAAGAACTGGGCCAGCGCGCGGACAATGCGTCCGACGAGATCATGGGTTTGCTGGACATCGTGAACGCGAGTGCGACCACGCTGGAGGAGAGGATCCAGGAGATCTCTGACTTTTACAGCAGCACAATCGAGAAGCTCGCACAGCTGATAGCGAACAACAGCGCGCTGGTTAGCCGGGCGGCCTCCGCGGCCCGTTCGGCCGTGGACTCGGCGCAGGAACTGTTTGAGGTCCTGCAGGGCACAGCTTACGGCGCCGAGCTGCTGGCAGAGCGCAACAGGATTTACATGCAGACCCTGCTGGAGAAAGCGGTCGGCGCCAGCGCGGTCTGGGGGAGCTTGTCCAAGATGCTGGAAACGATCCACACGCGCGCCGAGACCAAGGCCAGCCTGGTTCGCGCGCTCTTCAGCGGCTTGCATGACAGCATATCCGATGGCTGGAGCCCGTTGTTGCTCTCCCCCGGCCGCCGCGCGGTAGATCTGTTCGACCCCGCCACCGGCGCGGCGCGCTGGTTCCCCGTGCAGGGCCCCCGCTGGGTGTCGATCCGCCCGCCGAGTTCGGGCGTGGCTGGACGTTGCCCAATAGTAGC
Source organism: Paulinella micropora (assembly GCA_019918135.1). NCBI lineage: Eukaryota > Cercozoa > Imbricatea > Euglyphida > Paulinellidae > Paulinella > Paulinella micropora. Next base: position 41,888 of record WBZZ01006707.1, on the reverse strand, counting down.
TGGGGCTGCTGTGCTAGAGCGCCACACGCTGTCCCTGCAGTGCAATTTAGTGCCGTTGTCGCTGGAGCAGTACTCGTTCGACTCGGTGCTGCAGACCGTAGTCTTGGTGGGCCCGCGGGGCTGCGGGAACGGGACTTGTTTTTGCAAACTGCAGCGCCGTTGGCAGGTCTTGCTGGACAGCGAAGACCTGCAGCGCCAGCACTGGGTAGCCAGGACCGCGGCCCTCCTTTGCCAGCCTGCTGGGTTACAACGAAAGCCTGCCGTCGGTTCTGCAGAGAGCGGAAAACGCCGACCCCTGGCTGGGAGAGACGGGCTGGGCCCAGTGCGGGAGCGAAGAGGAGGTGTGGGGGTTGCCGGCCGTTCGCACAGCGCTAGCCGAGGAGTTTTGTTTAGCGGGCTCGGGCGGTGAGTGGGACTGGGTCAGGCAGGGGTACTGCAACAAGACCCGGCCGCTGAACGAGTCGTGGGACAGGGCGGGGGTCCCGCCGGGCGCGCGTGGCTTGCTGTTGGGCGCGCTAGACCTGCTGTGCCAAGACCAAACGGGCGCGGCGGCCGCGGCCGGGGGCGTGCCGGAGCCGAGCGCCGCCAAGCTCGGACTGTGGGTCAGTGCTAGCAGCGGGCGCGTTTTCCGGCACTTGACGTGGCCGTACCTGGCCGAGCTGAGCCGCTCTGTCCTCGACAGTCTCTCGCCCAGCACCGGTGGTCAGAGCAGCAGCCTGAACTCGAGTTCAAGCTCGCCCGCCGCCCGTGCCCAAGCCTTTGGCAGGCTGCTGGAGGCGCAGCTGGGAACGGAGTGCCTGGTTTCGCCGGCCAGCTACCGTGCGTGGGTGGGGGCGGCGGGCGGCTCGGCGCTAGGCACGCTGAACCTCGTCCACCGCCATGCGCCGGGCTCGCCCCCGGCGCTACGCCTGCGCACGCAGCTCGTGCCGTACGCCCCGCACGCTCTGGAAGAACTGGAACGCACAAAGCACCCCGCGCTGCAGTTTTGGGACGACGCGCTGGCCCATGTGCCCATGATGCGGCGCCAGGGGCAGCAACTCAAGAGCGCGGCGCAGGGCGAACTCCCGACGCCTGTGGCCACGGAAACCAGGGCGAGGTGACCCAAGCTTACTGGCGGGACGCGCACGACTCCCTACTCCCTACCTCGCTGCACTTTCTGGGCTACCCGTACTGCCTCGACAACCCCTGCCCTCTGAGAGCCACCTCAATCGACCCGACCAACGGGCTGGTGACTTCGTACCAAACGGTGCTCGCCGGGGCCGGGGGGGCGCCCCGCGCCCTATCCCCGGGCCCAATAATACCCACCCCTTTGGGGCAGCCTACAGCTCCTCGCCCGCCGGGCTAGCGCCCTACGTGATCGACCTGCCCGAACGCCTAATCACCCTGTCGCCCAGCCTGCGGGCGCGGGAGGGCACGCCCTTGTACTTGTTTGAACCGGCGCCGGCCGGCGCGGCCGCCGGCGGGGGGGGGTGTTGCGCGCGCCGCTGCCTGGATGACGGTGGCCGACAACTGGCTCGGTTCGCTTAGCCCCACGGCGCGCGCGCAGTACCTGGCGCAGTGGGGAGGGCTGGCGCGCCTGCCCTTGCGCCGCGACAGCGCGGCCCGCCTGCTGGACGCCACTCGCAACCCGTTTGCCCGGGGAATCTTTGACCCGCGCGAGGCGGGTCTCTCGCTGGGGCACTTCCAGGCGGAGCTGGAGATCCCGCCACGCCCGGACACCAACGAGCTCTTTGCCGCCTTTCAGGAGGCGATAGCCAGGCCGCTGAACGAGCGCCTGCGAGCCGAGTGGTTGGCTGGCCGCGCGCCCCGCACCGTAGACCTCAAGCTCCCGGCGCGCCTGTGCCGCACCACCAAGACCACGCAGGCAGGGGGGCTCTGCGCCATCCTGCGGCACTACTATATGTATTGGCTCACAGACGGTGAGGGCGTTCGTTTCTACCCACGCGACTGGGAGCTCGAGCTGCTGGTCCGACGCACCGTCCCCTTGGCGGCCAACTCGAGCGCCGCGACCAACGACACTGCTTCTTCTGCGGGGCCGCCCGACCCCCTGAAGTACTGCCCCCAAACCCTCGAGCTCCGTCCCGGCACCGGAGGCACGCAGCAGCGAGGGGTCCGGCTAGCCTACACCTCCCTCAACCCTACTACCGTCGGGGCCGGGGCCGGCGCCGTCGGAGGGGGGAAAGTGTCCCCTTGCGCGCTGCAGCTCGAGGCCCCGCGGTGTCAGGTCCTGCACCAGCTCCGTCTGTCCGAGCTGCGCCGTTACCAGACGTACGACCTGGACCTGACCAACTGCCGCGCTCTGTCCACCGACGTACGAGTGTTGATTAATTGCAGCGGAGAGGAGGCCCAGCTCGCGGTTCTCTGCTTGCAGGGAACGCTTGACGCCGGCACCGCCTCCTTGCCCTCGCTGGAAATCGCGCGGGACAACGCACTCACCATCCGCGTCCAGCAGCAGTCCGAGCTAGCCCCGCTCTACCGTCAGCTTGGGGAGACCCTCTCTGGCCTAGCCATCAGCGGTTCTGACGGTAGCCCCGGGGTCATAAACCTGGATGACCTCGACGCGGCCGCCGAGGCCTCGTTGGCTGACTACTCTGTTTCAGCGACGATCCAGACTCAGGCCAGACAAGCCCTCACCGCGCTGAGCTCGCAGGCGCAGCAACTGGAGGTCAGCATCAACAGCAGCGCCGCAGCGCTCGGCCGCCAGTACACTGTGCTGATTGCGGAAGCCAAGCGCAACGCAGCCGAGCTGAAATCCAACATAAGCACACGCCAGAACATCTCACGGGAATTAAAGACTATGTATTACCAGGGCACGGCGCTAAAAAACAGCCTAAGCGCAGATCTGCAAGACCTGCGCCAGCACGGCTCCAACCTCAGCGCGCAGATGCTGGCGGTGCTGCAAAATCTGCAGAACACTCTAACCCTGCAATACTCCTGTCCACCGGGCGTGACGGCCGAGACACTGTCCGTCTTTCTAAATCTGACGACGGATTACTGCTACCGGCCACTGCCGCTCACGAAAGACTCCTCGGGCCCATGCCCTTGTACCCGTGAGAAAGAAACCAAGCTCTTTTTTGGTTTCTGCAGCAAGCCCGACGAAGACGGCAGCTGCGAATCGTGCACAAACCCGGCGGGCGGGATCTTGGCCGGCCTCTTGATTGGCTCACTTTGCTGTTTTTTCATGGGCGGCATCATCGGCGGCCTCGCCGCCCTCGTGGTGGCCCACCGGCGCGGGGCGCAGGGGCTGCCAGATAATAGACCGATAGGTAACCGTCTGTTCTGGGGGCTCTTTCTGGGCGTTAATCCGATCCTGGGATTTAGTCTTTTAATTATCATGCTAACCCTAAAGCGCTAGAAATTTTTTTTTAATAAAGAAAGCAAGTCTCAAATTATGCAAACGTGTGCAGCACGCGACGACGATTTTGGTAGCGCCAGCCTACACGCAAGCTCTTGCGCCTCTTGATCTCCGACATGTCCAAGAATGACACGTACCGCTGGTGCGGCTCGCTCCAATAGCCACTCGTGTAATGGATCGCGGGCGGGCCAAGCATTCTAATCACCGACGCCCTGAAGTGTGGGCTACACTCTAACATGTTGGACGTATCGAGTAGCTCCTGCCAGGCAGTGTCGGCCGGAATAAGGCCCAACGCTTGTCCGGGCCTTGCAAGCAACAGAGGCGCCAGCAGGCGCGGCTCATAACTAAGCTGGAGGCTCGGTAGGGGCTGGCGGGGTGAAGCGGTCACACTTGTCATTTTCGCTTGCCTCGTCCCGGACAGAAAAACTGAGCGGGGCAGAAACTTTCTTTTTCTCTCCCTCTCTCCCCTTGCCTCCCCCTTCTCCCCTTGCCTCCCCTTCTCCGCCTTGCCTCCCCTTCTCCCCCTTGCCTCCCCCTTCTCCCCCTTGCCTCCCCTTCTCCCTTGCCTCCCCTCGGGCCTTTTGCTAGGCCCTCGCATCCACATCCCCTCGAGCCTAGCAAAAGGCCCGAGGGGCCTAGGAGATGACCTCGGGTATTCCGTAGTAGACGGCATGAGAATAGTAAGATCTGTCCATTCTGTTTAGGCATGTGTGCCATAAGCAATGGCGTATGCCTTGTAGCAACACGGGGGGCATTGGGGGCGGCAGAAAGTTCTTCCTCCTTTGAGGCTTCTCAGGATAAGGGAAAAAGAAAGCAGGAAAAAAAGTCTTATCCTCTCCCCTCGGGGGGCTTTCCGAGCCCCTGTTCCTCCCCCTCCTTGTTTCTCTTGTTTTTCCTTTTCTTTCCTTGCAAAGAAAAATGGACGTCCATTCTAAGGAGGATCTACAAGTGTACAGGAAATGTGCGCTGGTATGTCTGTTAACCTGTTTTCCGTACCAGTGTCTTGCTAGTATACAAGACGAGTCCGGTGCTAAGATTTCGTCATGGCTTTCTTCCTCTGGGTTAGGCTCGGGGCTGGATGAGAGTGAAATCAAGAATCTGTTGGACATAGCGATCAGGCATGGGAACTGCAGTATTGGCATTAGCCTGGGTGCCCCGAACGACAGCACGGCGTGCCGATTAGACTCTTTGCCGCTAAGGGCCCGCGCGCCACCGGACCAGACCGGGCAGTGCAAACGGGATCGGGTGTGCGGTTACGAATGCAAACGGCGGGAACTAAGCTCAGTGTTGTGGTACAACCAAGACCGTAAAACGGCCATTCTAGCACTACGCCCAACCTTTACCACACAAAACCGCCTTTTAGACCTCCAATGCTGGCGCCGCAGAATTGAGGGCACCTCGACGCCCGGGAAAAAGTACTCCTCCTCTCTGTGCTACCAGCAAATACATTTAGCTGTTAGTCAAATGGAAGAGCAGGCGGATAAGGAAAATGTCTTCTGCCACACGGGCTTTTACAAAGCACTTGGCTCTTGTGTAACGCAGCGTCCCCTACGCTTCCTCATTGAACGCATGGAAAGTAAGGAGCTGGACAGTCTCTGGTGCATAGGCATGTCGCTCGGAGGGGCCCTGGCCGCCCTGGTTGGCGCCTGTGCCGCCAAGCTTCTTCTCGAGACACAAGTCGAGGTCGTGAGCTTGGGAGCGCCCATGTTTGGTAACAGGGCTTGCAAAAGACTCGTTCTGCAGATGCTGAGCCGAGAGGGTAAATTTAAGTGCAGGTTGACTCGCGTGTACAAAGAGAATGATGTTGTCCCCCAGCTGCCCGACAGGTTTATGCGCAGTGGTTCCTACGAACACCCAAAGCCGACAGACGGACCGCCAGGCATTACTGGTGTGTATAGAGCGGTAAAAGAGACCTCTGATAGTAAAGCCCAATACTAACCCTGTCAATAAGCAAAGGGCAAAATGCCTGCCCCAACAACGCAGTCCAAGCTCCGGCGGGCGGGGCAGAGATACGAAGCTGTGTTTGCAAGCCAGGCTACTTTGACATAAATCCTCCCGCCGTCCCCGATCCAAAGTGTCTTACTTGTCGGAACCTTAACGGACTTGATGACCCAACTTGCAACAACAAGGGCATCTGCGGAATGTCGTCGTCCCTAGCCGGACCGGTTTGCGTGTGCGGAGATGGCTATGCCGGCCCCGCGTGTGACATAGCGCGGAGCATGCTCTATATCTGCGGGCTCCGCACGGTGCAGTGCACGCTAGGAACCAACTGGGTAGACGCGATCGTATCGCAAACCGACTCTCAATCTACACTCGACCCCGCCATGCACTGGGCCTGCTTGTCAATGCCCGACAAGTTCCCCGCGCGGGGCGGCGGCGACGACGACGGATGCCCCCGTCATGCCGCGCCTGGATATCCCGCGGGCCTACTTGTACGACCCTGAAAACGGAGGTTACATTTCGCCCGCCGATTTTTGCTTTGTCCTGGCGCTGGTCTCTGAGTGGAGTGTTATGCCCGAGCTCGTCCCCGACGGGGCCAGCACGCTGCCGTTCCAACCCACGCGCTGGCTGATTGCGGGGCTGACGGGGGCCGGCGCAGCGCCGTCGGAGCGCTTGCCAGGCTTTCTGGCGCCGGAGGTTTTCTGCCCCTGGCCCTACAACAACAACGTCCAGCGCGATGGACTAGACTCCCTGCTGGAGGTACAGTCGCCCTGGCGCGGCTATTCGTGCGGAGAGGCGGAGCCCGAGCTAGCTCTACGCTTCACCATGGAAGGCCGGGAAATCACGTGCTGGTCGTTGTGGATTAACAAGGTCTTGCGCAATCAGCCGGACACGCTGCTCCAGTACAGGTGCAAGGCAGGCAACGGCCGGCTGGGAGACACACTCCAGCTAGACTGTCTGGTACAAATTGCACCAGCAACGACCGCCGCCATTACCGCCTCCGAACTCCTAAAACAATGCGCCTGAGCCGGGTAGTATTGGGGGGGGGATTATTAAAATTGACGAATCGAAACCACACACTGTATCTGTTTAATTATTCACGTAGGACATTGTTGTAAATGCTTTTCAGGTTGTTCACACAAACCTCAATGCGGTCATTCCGGATGTGGGCGGCTGAGAGTAGATGCGTTTCGCAGTTAATAACTTCGTCCAAGCTCTGTGTCACCAGAGTGTGCAAGGGCGGCAAAGCCTGCGTCCAGGGCTCCAGCGTACAGCGGGTGAGGTCAACGTCGCCCCGGGGGGCGCCGGCCGGAACTGCTTCATGCAGGGCACGGATAAGCACCAGAATCGCACAGTGCAAGCGCGTGGAGAGTGCGAGGCCGTGGGTGTAGAGAGGCGGTTGCCGGGGCGTTTTGTTGGTGTAGCACGAGTGCGGCGCCGCCTCATAAAACAGGTGCAGATAACTCGCGCAACTAGACGCCAGCCGCTGCGCCCAAACCACGTACAAAGCCGAGGCCGCCGCCGCCTCTTCCCTCGACGACGCCTTTTCTCCCGTCCTGGCCAATGTTCCGGACGGGGGCGTCCGACCGTGGTGAACTATCGTGCAGCGCACCACGTTCTTGAGAAAGCGACGCGCGCCTAGGCGGTGTAACAACAACAGCATAGCTTCCAGGTAGGCGACGTGTAACTCCATAGTCACCAGACCATCAGCCAGCGCGCCCAGATCCGACCGCTGCGAGGGGTCGGTCTCCACACACTCTGCTTGCATAATCATCTGTTGCGCAAAGACCATACGCGCGCAGCGCAGTGCCGATTCGCTGCCGACGTAGGACGCTACACGGTAGCAGAGCTGCACACTATTCCGGTCCCGCAGGCTGCGCGGCTTGATCGACTCGGATGTGCTCAGGAGCAGCCGCAGCTCCGGTAGTTCGCGCAGCAGCAGGGGCGGGCTCTTAGCCCGAAGAAGGATTTCATCGTGTGCAGCAGGTCCGCCTCAGCCTCCGAGCCAATGACGTACTTGCGCAGCTCGACTGGCAGGCCTTGGCACTGGGGTTGGTAGATATCGTCGTTCAGCGGGGGCAAGCACAGGGGCGTGCCAGGACGGAAGCGATGCGTGCTGCACAGGAAAGCCACGCCGTCCCGGTCGTGCACGAGCGCCACGTTGTGTGCGTGCGACCTAGGGATGGCGGCCAGCAATGGGTTTAGGACTACCCCTACCACCACCTGTGACAGCACTGAGCGCACCAGCACCGCGTTCGCCAGGACGTAGCTACACAGCGCCTGCACTTCGCCCGCCTGTACCGACGACACCCCTAACACCAGCTTGAGCAGGCTGGCCAGCTGCTGCGCAGTGCCCTCGGGCAGCGGCGCCGCCCTGTCTCCGCCCCCCGCGGGGTCGCTGTGCAGAACACAGTACATTTCTTCGCACACGAACCCCTTCCAGCCGCGGCACGCCGGATCGCGCGCCGGTACCCACGGGTACTTCCGCCCCAGAAGCTTCCCCACCACAGCGTAGAACAGCAGCAGGTGCCACTGGTTGCTGCTGCTGATGGGCACCGCCTGGCCCCGCCCGCGCGGGCGAGGGTGCGAGGCAATCGAGGCTGTATCGAAATTCGGCGCCGACGTGGAGGGCGCTGGCGCCGGCTGCCCCCCGCCCAGCACGTGCGTACCGGCCTTGTCGCACAGCTCGCGCAGCTCCGGGTGCAGCAACTCCTCGTACCCTGCGCCCTTGCTCTTGCTGTAGTCCCAAAAGCTATACAGGAGCGACCTCGGCTGGTAACACACCGACTCCATAGGCATCGGGCGCTGGCACTGAGGCCCAGAGTCACGCTCGCGCAGGCTCTGGTACATCACACACACGCCCGAGGCGCACTCCCCCAGCGCCATTTGCGCCTCCACAAACTCGACAGTCTTGTGTTCCTTATCCTGTGACTCCGCCAGCAGTGGGGGGCGGGGGGAAAACACCACCTGCTGGAGGCTGGTGTCATAAGAAATATGCGAACCGCCAAATAGCAATTGCATCTTATTCCACCTCTCCCAATCCGGCACGATCTCCTCTGTCCCCCGCACTCCCGGTGCCTGTCCCTGTACTTCTTTCTCTTTGTCCCTTCTTCTTTTTTGTTGCAACTTGTTGTCCAACAGCGTGTCCGCCGCCGTCGTCCTCTCACCCGAGGCGAGCACTCGGGAGGCGGACAATGACGTGTTGGTGTGAATGAGGACTGGGTCCGGCGGGGCTACCGACGACGCCGCTGCCAGCCGCGCCGTGGGCAGAGCCTCGGAGGGATTCCCTCCACTGGAGAACACGGAGCCCGACAACGGGACCGACATGCCAGCGACAGCTGCTCTAGGCTCCTGGCGGACCTCCGGTTCGGGCGACGACTCAACGGCCAGGGCGCGCAGTATCTCTGACAAATTGTCTCCCCCTGCTCTTCATCGTCTTCGCCCTCCTCGTGATTCTCCAGGTCTGGAGGTGTGTCTTCGTCCATTCTGCACCCCCGTAGAAAATGTTTTACGGGAGTTTTTGTGACAACTCTAACAACAGGGGGGGGGGGAACAAAAAAAACCTGCTTTGAGAGCAAGAGGAAAGCCACGGCTCGCCCTTTTCTTTACATCCCCCCTTCCCCCGCTCCTTCCTCTTCTTCTCCTCCGCGCCTCCCCCCCCACCCCCTCTCCTCCCTCTCCTCTCTTTTCTCTCTTCGCTCGCTCTCTTTGTGGCTAGACAGAGCCTACTTGGATCCAGTAAAGCGCCAAAAGCAAGCTCATGGCTAGGTCGTCATTCTGCCCCCCCGGTCCCTTGCCGGTAATACCACCCCTTACCTCTGAGAGCTGTTGCAGCTGCGATTCCAACAGGCGCAACATGTCCAGGCGAGAGGGGCGCCCCGCCCAAGCCAGCCCCCGCGCCAGCGCCAAGTTATTTCGGCGCAGCTGCTCGCGCAGCAAATAAGCTCCAACCACCTGGCACTGCCTTGTCGTGCACAAACCGTGCTGTGCGCCTTGTTGCTGTTCTGGGTGGGCCAGCGCGGCGGGGTCTCGCCACTCGGACCAGGCGCCCAAATGTGGGGTCGCGTAGCGCTCCAACAAGAGCCGCACAAAATGCTGCCCCCCAAAGTTAGACTCCACCCCTACGCAAAAGTGAGCGTCGCGGAGTCCCGGGTGTTCTTGCAGCTGCCGCATAAACGATGTCATGCCCCCATCTAGCCCCCCGGGCTCTGCGGCGGCCAGCGAACAGATCCCTACTAACAGCCAGTGACCGACCGCCTGCGGGTGCGCCGTCAGCGCCACAGCCCCGGTCTCAGAACCGCCCCCCCCGGCCGGATCAATGAAGACGTAGACCAGCGCCTGCTGCTGCGACTCAAAGGCCTCGCCCGCCGGCCCCAGAGCCGCCACCGCCGCCTCGCGCGCCGCCGCCAGGCGTTGCAGCGTCGCCTTGGGGCGTACGCGCCAGCCTGCGCCTGCTGCCCCAGCACACGCTCCAGCTCCAGCTCCGGGTTCAGCACCGGCGCCAGCAGTCGGGCTATGGAGCCTCGACCCAGCAACCCAACCCCGGCCGAGACGATAGACCCCATCAGCTCTTGTGCATAGTGCGAATCCGACTTCATAAAGGCCTCGGCTCGCTGCTGCCCTGTGCTGTTCAGCCAGGCGGGCAACAGGTGCGCATTGTGCTTGCAGTTCCTGGGTTGCACACCCGCTTCGCGGCACTCGTTGCACAACAGGTCCACGTGGAAGCGCAGGAACATGTCGCCCACTGGGTCCGCCGGCGGCGAGCCGTGCTCGCCTCCGCCGGCCTCCATAGCGGGCCGCTGAAACAGACGAGAGTACCAGTTGTCAACCCCGTCGGGCGTCGAAATACAAATCAGGGCCGTCCTTTCCACCATCAGCAGGGGCGCCAACACACTTATCACCGACGTGGGCACGAACGCCGCCTCGTCGATTAAGACCAGGCTCGCACTCTCCCCCCGAATGCTGTTCTCAGTTGGCGCACAGGCCGTCACCCCGCTCACGGCCCCTGTCCTTAGCGCCTCCGTGCGCGTCCCCGTAAAATCGCTCGATCGCACCAAGAAACGCATTGAGTTATTCTCTGCTATGCGCTCCGCTCCCCCGGGCAGCTGAGTAAAGTAGTGCAGCGAGGCCTTCATCGACAGCGATGCCGCCTTGCGCTGCGTTGCCAGAATCAGCACACGAATTCGGGGGCACAAGTACAGCATCGCCGTACAGAACATCGCCACGCTCGTGGACTTACCCCAACGCCGTGGGCACAGGATCAGCGTACCAAACGGAAAGCTCTGCCGCCCTAGCTGCTCCAGCAAAGCACCGCGCTCTCGCTGGAAGTTTTCTCCGCCCAGCACCAACTCAGCACACGACACCATCATCGCGTTGTGAAAGCGCTTCTGGTCCAGAGAACGTCGCTCGCCTGACGTCTGCAACTGGTCCAGCGTGCGTTGCATCTTTTCCCAATTAAGGCTTTCCGCGCTCGGGGCTGGCAAACGCTGCGCGGGGTCCTCGGCCAGGTCCAGCACTGAGCGCAGGCGCCGCCCCGGCAGCACCGCCCCCTCCCAGCCAGCTAGCTCCGCTTCCAGTCTCTCCACACAACCCAGCCTACTAGACCCCACCAAACCCACCGTCCGACCACTTCTGCCCCTTGCCCCCCCGCCCCGACGCCGTCGGGGGCTGCTCTTGCTCTCACCCCGGGGTGCGCTGCCGCCGCCGTCCTGCGTTTGCCATCCTCGCGGCTCCGTACAGCCCAAGCGCGGCGCAGAGTCTCCACCAGGGCCTCTGTATTCATCTAAACTGCCGACAAGACAAACGAGGAGGAGGAGGGGGGGGGCAGCTTTTCTGTCATGAGCAGAGCAAAGGCGGGGGGGGGGGGGGATGGAGGGGGGCCTCTCCACCCCCTACCCTAGTCCTTCCTCTCTCCTTCCCCCCTTCCCTGCCCCTTCCCTATCTCTTTCTCTGTCCCGCCCTAAATAAACAGTCAAAGCCCTGCGTTGGCAAAAGTCTTCCAAAGATGAGTTAACACTTTGTCGGGATTTTTGTTTATTAGATTTTTTTTACAGCTTCATGGACCGGTTTGCCGGAGATTGGTCAGGCGGGCTGTGCACGGCAGCACCGTCTGGATTTGTTGCTCGTAGTGCTTCCGCCAATTCTAACACGGCTGCCAGGTGCGGCAGAAGTTGGTCTAGGCGCATGGTCGGTATTTGCAGTGCGAATAACCTCTTCATGGTTTCGCGCACGTGGTGTGCTGACTTGGGAGTTGCGTGTCTGGCGTCAGGAAACTGGAGGAGGTCATACACCAGGTCGTCTAAGGCCAACGGGTAGATCTTGGCTGCACCCTTGTCGAGTTTTTCCAAAGCGTATTCGATTTCCAGCAGTACGTTGTCTTGTTGCTTATCAGCATAGCGGATGCGCTCGAGCGAGGCTGAGGACAGCAGCAGCACAATCACCGCCGACTGGTCCAGCCCATCTATAAACCCTTTTTCCCATTCTTCGACGTCGTTCAAGCAGAACTTGTCCAGAAACACAGCGAGTGCGCTTCCGTCTTGAAGCCGCTGTGCGCTCAGCGCCCAAAAGAGTTCTCGAGCTATGCTAGCATAGGAGCGGACGCAATAGCTGATAAAGACATCATGTCGGTGCGCTCGGTGGTGTTTGCACCGCCAGTCAGGCAAACGGCTGCTCGCCAGCCTGAACGTCTAGGCCTTGACCACCAACGGGTTGTTGCTCCAGAGTTGCAGCTTGGCTTGTTCATCTGCCTGCTCCCCTCCTTCCACGGTTAAGTAACAGCCCGTCTGGACGTGCAGAAGCCTGAACCTGTCGTTATCAACCGACTCAAACTTCCAGAGCAGGGCAGGCCTCTGGGCGGTGCTGAGCACGTAGGGATGCACATAAGCACCTTCTCTAGCCCCACAACCACCTGCCGGCACCAGCCACTTGTTAGTATCAGTGCGGTCTAGCCGCAACAGGAATTGGTGATCGAGGGCGGTCTCGATAAATTGGAAACGTTGGCGGCGGCAGTCCTGTAGCGGTTCTGCCATGAAACAAGCATTGTAGCCGGGAATCTGCTCGCGGGGGGCAGCAATTAGCAGCCGGTTAGATTCTACTAGCAAAGAAACCCACTGCCCAGTCTTGAGAGTAGTTCCACCGAGCGGCACGCCACAACCAACCGGTTCGCAGTTCTGGCTAAGCCCGTCGTGGTACAGCGACTGGTGGACGTAAAAGTCATCGAAATCCTTCTCCCGGCAGAAGCGATAGCCTTTGCTCTCCAGTAAACTGCGGATGGCCAGGCGTTTCGCAGCCTGCCAATTGTGTTCGACTGTCAAAGCTCCCACCGTGTACTTCTCAAACGGGAAAGTAAGCAGCACGTCGAGTTCACCACCCTCAATATCCAAGCTCAGGTAGTGGATAAAGGTAGGCGCTTGGCCGAGGTATTCTGTGATCACGCTGGTAGTTAAGTAGGTAGTAACAGCAGGCTGCAGAACAGCAAAGCCACCGTGGCCTTGCTGCTTGTCTTCGTCGTCGGTAACGACATGGGAAAAATCACCAGCCTCTACAAACTTTACTCGCTGGCCTTTGGTAACTCCTAAGCATGCCTGCCCAAGCTGGCTGGGCCCAGAACCACGGTTCTTCTGCAGCGAGCGAAAGTGCTGTGAGCTGGCTTCAATGCAGATGCCCTGCCAGCCCAAGAACCTTTCAAGTGCCCAGGTATTGCTGAGGCTCTTGCCGTCGGCAGCGCCAATATCTAAAAAAGTGCCTGCGCGTAGGCCACGGTAAACCTCGGCCGCTACCCACTCATCCTGGCCAATCTGGCTAGAGGATACAAAGTCGGACGGTAGGGTAGCCAGTACTCCTACGCTCCGCAGCAGCCTGGGTAAGACAGCCTGGGCAGGCTCACTGAGCACAGGAATCTTGCGTTCCAAGACTGGTTGCAGATAGGCTAGTTTGGGGTTGGTAGTCACTGACACATACAGCACACACTCGGAGGGTAGGCGTTCACGGACGCGCAGGGCTGGTAACTGACGCACGGCCAGCTCACAGCCAGCCCGCTCACTGCCGTCAAAAACAACTGCAAAACCGTGCCAGTTAGCAGCACGGCTAAGATCTTCGACCAGCTTGAACCTAACCGTGACGGCCTGGCCGTGAAGCTGCAGCTGCTGATCTAAAAAGTCAGCTGGCGGCTGTAGACCGAGCCAGGCGGCTGCCTGTTTTCCCCACACGGCGATGGGCATTGCTGCAAAGCTTTGCTAAATGAACTTGAGACTGGTAACAAAGGTTGGGGAAGGGGAGCCTTCCCACTTCCCCAGCCCTTCCCCCCCCCCCCCCCTCCGTCCATTCCTGCCCCTCCCTCCTCCCTCCCCCCTCCCCATCTCTCTCTCTCTCTGTCCCGCCCCCTTCCGTTTCTTAATTGAAATCTTATTTTGGCCTCTCCTGGGAGTTTGGGGGCAAAAAAGGTGCTCCCACATTTAGCATAAGACATGCATACCATCAAGAAGACCAGCGACTTAGAGGCGGGACCCGTGCGCGGGGCCAAACGCAAGGGAACGCTAAAGCAGCAATTTAAAATGAACAGCCAAGAGGTACTTGTCGCCAGGTATAAAGTGGGCAAAGGGAAATGGTGTGAGTGGAAGCCTGCTTGTAGAAAGTGCTACCACAGGAAGCGTCTGTACCGTGCCGCCAAAGATGACCAAGCAGGCCTGTGCGGCAGGCACTCGGCCACAGAGGTCAATCCCCCCGACGACGACGACAAGGGGGTAGCTTCTTCTTCGGAGGCAGAGCAAAGACGGCTGCAGGCTCTGCTACAGCTGCGACAGTGGAGCAGCAAATTGCGCCTGGCAGCGTCCGCGCGCATGCAACAGAGGTTGACGGAAGAGCTCCGGGGGGCTTTGGCAATAGTGGTTAGGGTCCGAGATGCCTGGATGCAGGTGCAGCAGCAGTTGAGCAACGTGCAGACCTTGCTTGCCACAGAAAGAACGTCCCACCGCGCAACACAGGAGCTGTTGAATCAAAAGCTGGAAGAGGCGCGGCGGCGTCAGGACTCTTTGGCAGCGGACCTCCTCCGCTCCAGGAAACAGCGCCAGGCCCACCAAGCAAGCGAGGGGGCCCTGTGCGCGAGCTGGCAGAAAAGCCAGCAAGAGCTAAAACAAAGAATCGAGGCGGCGACCAGGCCCCCAGCCAAGCCCGCACCAGGGGGCTGGTTGGGGAGATCGGCAGACCCTCCGCGAAGTGTCTTGGGACGAAAACCGGGGGGCCACCAAGACATCCTTTCCAGCGCTTGAGTCACAGCCCCGGAGGAGAGAACCAAGGTGGGGGAGGGGGAGCGCCCCCCCCCCCCTTCTCCCCGTGCATTTAATGTTTTGTTTTCAAGACTCCTCCCCCCCCCTTCACTATTTTTCCAGAGGTAAGATAAAAAACAGCATGGCTACGAACAAAGAGGACGGAAGAAAGTAGTGTCCTTGATGAAAGACTTTATGAAAATAACTTTTTGTGCCGCGAGGCGCTGCACCTGCGACGGACTCGTCCCGATGTGCAACGAGTGCGAGGAGATGAACAAACTCTTTGCCAATAACGCGTCGATGATTCTGCAAAATGACGACAGGGGCGCCAGGATCCTAGGGGAATTGTTCAATGCAGCAAGCACAAAGCTGAGTTCGGAGGAGGACAAGAAGCAATTTTATTCATCGTGCATCGCCGACATCGTTGTCACCAATCTGGTTGGCGAGCCATGCTAAAGTTTGGAAGCAAGAGCTCAATACTCAAGACCCTCAACGACAAGTGGGAAATCGATTGGCTCGAGCACCACTTTAAGTTGTACGATAAGACGTTGAAAGCAGAGATTAACGCCAGCTTACTGTGGCACCTGGCGAACCACGGGCGTGTACAAGAACTCAAGGCGGCCCTGGATGGGGGTGCAGACCCCCACAGCGACGCAGAGGATGACACGACGGTTTTGACCATCGCGCTGCGCCCAAACAGTGAAAACCGGGTTGACGCCATAACCAGCACAGCAATGGTCGAACACCTCCTGGCTTCTGATCTGCTGGACGCCAGCGAAGCTTTTATTGACATTTGCTGTCATTTCTTGGCCAGAAAGGATGAGGAAGGTGAGCAGGGATATTTACGCAGCCAGCAGATCTCTTTAGCTCTGCTTGACTCAGCACGCTTCGGCCGTGTTTTCAAACAAGGCGACGCCGACGACGAGCAGGGCGGCTTTTTGGCGCGGGCTTACAGTAACGAATGCGGCGCGACACCACCCTTAGGTTGGCTTCTGCCTCCCTTGCTACAAAGCATCCCCGACCTCAGGATGCCCCTGGAAGATCAAGCATTGGACCGGCTGTATCTCGACAGGGTGCAAAACATTTCTGCTTAATTTTTTTTTTCGTTTTTAATTAAAAAAATTAATAAAAGAATCCCTGAACAGGTTTTAATCTTGGCAATGAGAACTAAGCGAGAGAGATGGGCTACGCACTAAAAACCTGAGCGCACTAGTCCAAGGCCACGGTGTGAAGTGAGCTACAATTTCACTTGGCACGCATCATGTTGTACGAGTAAATATACTTGTGTTCTGATACAAATACTGTCTGTTAATGTCGATGTTGTGTTAGCTAGCAAGCTGGGCGCCACGGCCAGTGCGACCGCGTTGTTGTCCGCCAGTGCTGCAACCGCAGGCTGCATCAGGGAGTGTAAAATTGTGGACCTGCAAAGGCCCCACGGTGGACAACAAAGCGACTGATGCCACCTGTCTGCCCCCTCTTACTATCCCCCCCCCCCCCCCGTCTATTCCCCGGCCGGTCGGGGCCGGCCGGGGCTCTTGTCCTCCTGGCACATTGACCACGGCCCTACGGCATCCGCCGCAGGGCCGAGCTGGAGCACGGTGCCAGCAGCTAGTTTTCAGTGCCCGAGTGTAAGACCGTCGGGCTTTGATTCAGCGTAAATTACATTTCTTTGGCGCGCCCCTGCTCCTCCTTCCCTAGAGGCAAGGAGGTGCAGAGCAAAGGGGAGCGGGGCGACGAGAGTGAGAGGGAAGGGGGAGGACGTCTTCCTCACGGCTGCCCAGCCGAGCGTCTGTGTAGGATTTTTTTTTGGCGCAAGTAGATTTTGGCGCCAAATTGGCGCTTACGGCCGTTTGCCCGGGAAGACTAAGACGTACTGCCCTGCTGGACCGTATCACGCACCCTACCTCCGGACGGCACAATTTAGCGCCAAATTTGGCTAGGGTCGTTCCGGAGGCTAGCAGAGAAATTGGACGTTTTCCCGTGGGGGTAACCCGCGGGCCTTTTACTCACACGAAAATGTTTTTCAGCCCTCTCACCTTCCCTAGAGGCAGGGAGGTGCAGAGCAAAGGGGAGAGGGGCGACAAAGGGGAGACTCCAGGGGCGACGAAGATGAGAGGGGCGACGAAAGTGAGAGGGGCGACAAAGGGGATCGGGGCGACGAAAGTGAGCGGGGCGACGAGAGTGAGAGGGAAGGGGGAGGACGTCTTCCTCACGGCTGCCCAGCCGAGCGTCTGTGTAGGATTTCTTTTTCGCGCTAGTAGATTTTGGCGCCGAATTGGCGCTTACGGCCGTTTGCCCGGGAAGACTAAGACGTACTGCCCGGCTGGACCGCATCACGCACCCTACCTAGTACGGACGGCACAATTTAGCGCCAAATTTGGCTGGGGTCGTTCCGGAGGCTAGCAGAGAAATCGGACGTTTTCCCGTGGGGGGTAACCCGCGGGCCTTTTACTCACACGAAAATGTTTTTCAGTCCTCTCACCTTCCCTAGAGGCAGGGAGGTGCAGAGCGAAGGGGAGCGGGGCGACGAGGTGCAGAGCAAAGGGGAACGAGGCGACGAAGGTGAGAGGGGCGACAAAGGTGAGAGGGGCGACGAAGGTGAGAGGGGCGACGAAGGTGAGAGGGGCGACGAAGGTGAGAGGGGCGACAAAGGTGAGAGGGGCGACGAAAGTGAGAGAGGCGACAAAGGGGAGCGGGGCGACAAAGGGGAGCGGGGCGACGAGAGTGAGAGGGAAGGGGGAGGACGTCTTCCTCACTGCTGCCCAGCCGAGCGTCTGTGTAGGAATTTTTTTTTTCGCAAGTAGATTTTGGCGCCAAATTGGCTGGGGCCGTTCCGAAGGCTAGCATAGAAATTGGACATTTTCCCGCGGGGAGAAACCCGCGGGCCTTTTACTCACACGAAAATGTTTTTCAGCCCTCTCACCTTCCCTAGAGGCAAGGAGGTGCAGAGCAAAGGGGAGCGGGGCGACGAAAGTGAGAGGGGCGACGAAAGTGAGTGGGAGGGGGAGGACGTCTTTTTCATGGCTGCCCAGCCGAGCGTATGTGTAGGATTTCTTTTTGCGCAAGTAGATTTTGGCGCCGAATTGGCGCTTACGGCTGTTTCCCCGGGGAGACTAAGACGTACTGCCCGGCTGGACCGTATCACGCACCCTACCTCTCCGGACGGCACAATTTAGCGCTAAATTTGGCTGGGGTCGTTCCAGAGGCTAGCAGAGAAATCGGACGTTTTCCCGTGGGGGTAACCCGCGGGCCTTTTACTCACACGAAAATGTTTTTCAGCCCTCTCACCTTCCCTAGAGGCAGGGAGGTGCAGAGCGAAGGGGAGCGGGGCGACGAGGTGCAGAGCAAAGGGGAACGGGGCGACGAAGGTGAGAGGGGCGACAAAGGTGATAGGGGCGACGAAGGTGAGAGGGGCGACGAAGGTGAGAGGGGCGACAAAGGGGAGCGGGGCGACGAGAGTGAGAGGGAAGGGAGAGGACGTCTTCCTCATGGCTGCCCAGCCGAGCGTCTGTGTAGGATTTTTTTTTCGCAAGTAGATTTTGGCGTCAAATTGGCGCTTACGGCTGTTTCCCCGGGAGGACTAAGACATACTGCCCGGCTGGACCGTATCACGCACCCTACCTCTCCGGACGGCACAATTTAGCGCTAAATTTGGCTGGGGTCGTTCCAGAGGCTAGCAGAGAAATCGGACGTTTTCCCGTGGGGGTAACCCGCGGGCCTTTTACTCACACGAAAATGTTTTTCAGGCCTCTCACCTTCCCTAGAGGCAGGGAGGTGCAGAGCGAAGGGGAGCGGGGCGACGAGGTGCAGAGCAAAGGGGAACGGGGCGACGAAGGTGAGAGGGGCGACAAAGGTGATAGGGGCGACGAAGGTGAGAGGGGCGACGAAAGTGAGAGGGGCGACAAAGGGGAGCGGGGCGACGAGAGTGAGAGGGAAGGGAGAGGACGTCTTCCTCATGGCTGCCCAGCCGAGCGTCTGTGTAGGATTTTTTTTTCGCAAGTAGATTTTGGCGTCAAATTGGCGCTTACGGCTGTTTCCCCGGAGGACTAAGACATACTGCCGGCTGACCGTATCACGCACCCTACCTCTGCACGGCGCGATTTGGCGCCAAATTTGGCCGGGATCGTTTCAGAGGCTCAAGGAGCAGATGGAGAAGGAGGGGAAGGGCGCAGAAGCTGTAAAAGAAATAAATACGTGCAACGCCTCCACAGGCCGGCCTCCCCTCTGTTCATATATTTTCCGACTCTGCGCACAGTGGCCGCGATATGGCACGGACAGGACTCCTTCGGGATAAGTGAGGGGGGCTCTTGTCCTCCTACGACCCTTGAGTGGACCGGATGCTACGGCAGCCTGAGGTTGCCGTTGCAAGTGTCAAGTGTAAGACCTTGTCGAGCTTTAATTTAGCGTAAATGACATTTTCTTGGCGCGGCCTCCTGCCTCCTCCCTCTGCAAGATCTGCGAAAATATGAAAAGTGGAACGCAACGATTTTTGTTGGAACGCGTTTGCACGCTCTGATGAGGGAGGAAGATGTGCCGCGTGCCGCTCTTTCTCTCTTCCAACTGCTTGTCGGTCTCAGCATGAATCGCATGTTTGTATCTTCTGTAGCCCGGGCGCCAAGCTTCATTAGCCGCTAAATCTAGTGCAAAACGTTCAACGACGGTCTGCTGTTGCGTGACCTCAATAGCCATGCTTTCTATTGCGTCGGTCACCGCAGCGTGTAGGGGTCCCACTTGTACCAGGTCACGACGTCCGCACCTGTGTAACTAGCTTCAAACAGCCGATCACCGGAGCATATTGACGCCGGTGCCGGGGAACGTCTGTTTTTGGAGACGCACGGTGACGCCCGGTGGCCGAGCCATGGCACGGACAGGACGTCGTCGGGGTAAGCGAGGGGCTCTTGTCCTCCTAGCACACATGACCACGGGGGCAGTACCGAGACGACGTGCGCGTGGCGCTGCGCGTGGGCGTTAGGCTCGGGGTGGGCGTCCGGACACAAAGTGCGCGGCTCCGTCCAAGCCCCCTCGCCGGTGCCGGCGCAGCCCGCGTAGCTCGGCAGCTCTCCGCGGCACGGCCAGCGGCAGTACACGCTGCAGAGCCTGCCGGCGGTCGAGGCGTCGGGCACGGAGTTCAGGAGTAGCCTGGGCGGTACGTCCAGGCTGCTGCTTAATTTTTTAATAATATTTCTAGAGATGTAGACCCCGGCGGAGATCGTCGTTAACTTCCTGACGATAGCCAATCTCCTGGAGCAACGTATTGAGGCCAGACTCCAAATCCGCGGAGGACAGAGTCTGATAGTTGTCGTAGGTCAGCATAAGGCCGGACGCTTTGTACATAGACGCTGTGACTGGCGGAGGCGCGGGCTCCGCGACGGGTGAAGCAGGTGAATAGTTGGGCGAAGCGGGACCGTAGGCAGGCGAAAATGGTGGATAACCAGGTGACGTCGGTTCGTCCAGTAGTTGTTCGTACAAGTTCAGTAGGTCGGGTGCAGCGGCCCGGCGCAGGCCGGTGAGCAGGCGCGTCGTTGCCCACACACTGTCACGCAGTTGTTTCAAGTTCGCTGCAGTGGGTTTGTAGCCCAGCTCGTCCACGCACAAAGGCTTGTAAAGATATAAACAAGACAAAGGCTGCAAGTGACGTTGTAGCCTGGCTAGCTCCTTCTTGTACAAACTATAAAGAGAGCGCAGGGTCTGGAGGACATCGTCGACAGTGCCGAGCGGGCAGTCGTCGTCGTGGCGCACCTTGGCCCGCTTCGCCGCCGCATGTACAGGAGCGCAGCTCCGGCGGGCCGCCCGTGCTGCACGATTGTTCGCGGTAAGCGCGCGGGTCAGGACTGTGCGACACTTGTTAGTGGGTCCAGCCCGTGCTACCGGCTTGCTGCGAGAACGCAGGGGCTTGGCAAGTAGCATCGTCTGTACAAGGCAAAACGAGGGCAGGAATACGAGCCAACGAGAGAGAGAGAGAGAGAGGACACTAGCAAAAAATAAATCACAACTCTTACATACACACACAAAGCGCGCCCCTGCTCTCCCTCTCCGACTCCCGCCCCCGATTCTCAGACAGTGAGGCCCTTGTCCTCCTAGCACATTGACCACTGCCCATCCATTCGCGGAAGGGAGCAGGAAGATAAGAGGGAGACGGGGGGGGGGCGCCCCCCCCCCTCTCTCTTTTTTTTCCTCCTAGTTCTCCCTCTCCTAGTTATCAGTACCAATTGTAAAGGCTTTGTCGAGCTCTATCAAGGGAAAAAGTTCGCACATTCCTAGCGCGCCCTCCCTCCCCTCCTCCTTTCCTCTCCTGCTCCCTGTTCTCAGACTCGTGTGGCTTTGCGTATCAAACCAGCGCTCAATCCGAGCGGCTAGGCTTGCTCGACCGAGCCACGACCCGTGAAAGCCCGGCTCCGTGTGGGTGGAGCTCTGAGCCTGGGCACACAGGCCCCCTAACGACAAGAGGGAAATCGATCATCTTGTGTGATTTCTTTTCTTTCTTTGTCGGCCTTGGCGTGGAAGCGTGCGTCGAAATCGGCCAACTTTTTCTGTACTGAAAGAGCGAGCATGGCCGGCTGTGCCGGGAGGGCTCCTTGTTCGCGACTCAACACCGACACCTGAACGCGTACATGTTCTTCATCAAGAAAAAAAAGGGTGACCCGCTCAACCGCAAACTAGTGTCGTTGGCGCCGCCCGGCGAGCAGGGCGGGGCAGTGTACGTGTGCCTGGCCCCGGATGGCACCGAGAGGCGCCGCTATGTGTCGGCGCCTGTGTTGTGGCGGCCGGCCTGGGAAAGACTGCGCTGCGGCACGGACAGGACGCAGTCGGGGCCGGCCGGGGCTTTTGTCGTCTTGGCGCGCGAGCAGAGCACAATCGGTGCCGGGCAGGGTTCATGGCTCGGGCTACCACAGCGACATGACGTGGACCGGATGCTGCTGCTGTGGCAGCCTGAGGGTTGAAAATCTCAGGTTGCCGCATGGTTCTCAGTGCCAAGCCTGAGATTTTGTAAGGGATTTTTTTTGCGCTGATTTTTGTGCACAAAAGAATTTTTTCCACTCTTCATAATTTTCTGACCTTGCGCACGGTGGCTGCGCTATGGCACGGACAGGAAGCTGTCGGGGCCGGCCGGGGGCTCTTGTCCTCCTGGCGCTTTGACCACCGCCCATCCATTCGCCGCAGGTCGTGCTGGAGCACAATGCTCTGCTCTTAGTTTTCAGTGCCCGAGCGTAAGACCGTCGAGCTTTAATTCAGCATGAATTACGTTTTCCTGGCGCGGCCTCTGCCCTTTCTTTCTCCCTCTCTCTATTCTCAGTGCCAAGATTGAAATCTTGTCAGTAAAACTTTTTATTAAATTTTCTTGGAAACCGGCGAAGCGTGCCCATGCCCTCCGCTCTCTGCTCAGACGGGGGACTAGACAAGTCGTGCTCTTCCCCTCCCTTCCCTCTGCCTCTTGTTCTCCCCCCCGAGAGCCCAGAGTGCTCAAGGAGCAGGGAATGAGGGGGGGGAAGGGGGAGGAAGGGCGCGGAAGCTGCAAACACCAACCCCATCTGCCCCCATGCCGGGCGCCCTCCCCCTGCCCTCTTACCGATGGGAGGAGAGACAGATTGAACCTCCCCGCCCCCTTTCTCTCTTAGTTTTCAGTGCAGAAGATTCAAACTTTGTCAATCATGACGTTTTATTAAGTCTTTTACACCGCCGAAGCGCGCTCCTGCTTCTCCCTTTTCCCACTGCCACTCCCGACAATTCGCGCTTCCTCCTTCCCTGCCTCTTCCATCTGCAAGATCTGCGGAAATATCTGCAGGAATTTGAAAAGTGGAAAAAAAAATTTGGAACGCGTTTGCACGCGCTCTGAGGAGGGACGAGGGGAGGGGGGGGGGAGGAATAAGCAGAGGACAAAGGTGAGAGGGGCGACGAAGCTGAGAGGGGCGGCGAGAGTGAGAGGGAGGGGGAGGACGTCTTCCTCACGGCGGCCCAGCCGAGCGTCTGTGTGTGATTTTCTTTTTGCGCAAGTAGATTTCTGCGCCGAATTGGCGCTTACGGCTGTTTCCCCTGGAAGGCTAAAACGTACTGCCCGGCTGGACCGTATCACGCACCTACCTCCGGACGGCACAATCTGGCGCCAAATTTAGCAGGGGCCTTTGCGGAGGCCAGCAGAGAAATCGGACGTTTTTCCGCGGGGAAAAACCCGCGGGCCTTTTACTCGCACGAAAATGTTTTTTGGCCCTCTCACCTTCCCTAGAGGCAGGGAGGTGCAGAGGGGAGCGGGGCGACAAAGGTGAGAGGGGCGACGAAAGTGACAGGGGCGACGAGAGTGAGAGGGAGGGGAGGACGTCTTCCTCACGGCGGCCAGCGAGCGTCTGTGTGTGATTTTCTTTTTGCGCAAGTAGATTTGGCGCCAAATTGGCGCTTACGGCCGTTTCCCCGGGAAAGCTAAGACGTACTGCCCGGCTGGACCGTATCACGCACCCTACCTCCGGACGGCACAATTTGGCGCCAAATTTGGCTGGGGCCGTTCCGGAGGCTCAAGGAGCAGGGGGGAGGGGGAGGGGAAGGGCGCAGAAGCTGCAAAAGAAATAAATACATGCAACGCCTCCACAGGTCGGCCTCCCCTCTGTTCATATTTTTCTGACCCCGCGCACAGTGGCCGAGCTATGGCACGGACAGGACGCCGTCGGGGCCGGCCGGGGACTCTTGTCCTCCTAGCACATTGACCACGGGGGGCAGTACCATTCGCGCAGGGTCGTGCTGGAGCACGGTCCCCCGCTCTTAGTTTTCAGTGTTCAAGTGTAGGACAGTCAGTCGAGTGGGCCGGATGCTGCGGCAGCCTGAGGGTGCAGTTGCAAGTGTCAAGTGCAATGCCTTGTCGAGCTTTAATTCAGCGTAAATTACGTTTTCTTGGCGCGGCCCCTTCTCCCGCTCCCTGTTCTCAGTGCCAATAATAAAACTTTGTCAGGGATTTCTGTTTTTGCGTGATTCTTTTGGTACACCGGCAAAGCGCGCCCCTGCTTCTTCCCTCTGCAAGATCTGCGGAAATATCTGCGGGAATATGAAAAGTAAAAAAAAAAAATCGGAACACGTTTGCACGCGCTCTGAGGAGGGACGGAAGAGAAGAGAGAGGATAGCAGGGGACAAAGGGAACAGAGGGACGAGGGGGGGAGCGGGGGAATGCACATCCCGTCCCTTTCTTTCCCCCTTCCTCATCCCCCGTCTGTTTCCTTTGTTGTTAGACCAAAAGAAATTTTTTCTCTTTTCATACTATTCTGGAATTGCGCACGATGATGGCCGAGCCATGGCACGGACAGACGCTGTCGGAGGTAGTACCCTGAGAGTAAGACCGTCGAGCTTTAATTCAGCGTATTCTTTTCACACTCTCTTGGCGCCGTTCCGTGCTTGCCTAAGCATTTCTGTACGCAACTCATACTCTTGCGTTTCAACTTGAACTAACCCTTTTGGGGAAAAAGTAATCAAATGTATGTTTCCTTTTCTCCTTCAATCTTAATTCGTATGCTACAGGATGATACAAAAGGTTTCCTCCCGTGTGCGTACTCCTTGCCACCGCAGTTCTGTGGCTTTATTTTGCCACCTATTAAACTCATCGTCTCCTGAGCTTGTCAAAGGGGAGCGGGGCGACGAAGGTGAGAGGAAAGGGGGAGGACGTCTTCCTCACGGCTGCCCAGCCGAGCGTCTGTGTAGGATTTTTTTTGGCGCAAGTAGATTTTGGCGCCAAATTGGTGCTTACGGCTGTTTCCCCGGGAAAAATAAGACGTACTGTCCGGCTGGACCGTATCACGCACCCTACCTCCGGACTGCACAATTTAGCGCAAAATTTGGCTGGGGCCGTTCCGGATGCTAGCATAGAAATCGGACGTTTTCCCGCGGGGAGAAACCCGCGGGCCTTTTACTCGCACGAAAATGTTTTTCAGCACTCTCACCTTCCCTAGAGGCAGGGAGGCGTAGAGCAAAGGGGAGCGGGGCGACGAAGGTGAGAGGGGCGACGAGAGTGAGAGGGGCGACGAAGGTGAGAGGGAGGGGGAGGACGTCTTTCTCACGGTGGCGTCTGTGTGAGATGTTCTTTTTGCGCGAGTAGATTTTGGCGCTAAACTTGCGCGTACGGCTGTTTCCCCAGGAAAGCTAAGATGTATTGCATTTTTCAGCCGTATCACGCACCCTACCTCTGGACGGCACGATTTGGCGCCAAATTTGGCTGGGGTCGTTTCAGAGGCTCAAGGAGCAGATGGAGAAGGAGGGGAAGGGCGCAGAAGCTGTAAAAGAAATAAATACTTGCAACGCCTCCACAGGTCGGCCTCCCCTCTGTTCATATATTTTCTGACTCTGCGCACAGTGGCCGCGATATAGCACGGACAGGACTCCTTCGGGTAAGTGAGGGGGGCTCTTGTCCTCCTGCGACCCTTGAGTGGACCGGATGCTACGGCAGCCTGAGGTTGCCGTTGCAAGTGTCAAGTGTAAGACCTTGTCGAGCTTTAATTTAGCGTAAATGACATTTTCTTGGCGCGGCCTCCTGCCTCCTCCCTCTGCAAGATATGCGAAAATATGAAAAGTGGAACGCAACGATTTTTGTTGGAACGCGTTTGCACGCTCTGATGAGGGAGGAAGATGTGCCGCATGCCGCTCTTTCTCTCTTCCAACTGCTTGTCGGTCTCAGCATGAATCGCATGTTTGTATCTTCTGTAGCCCGGGCGCCAAGCTTCATTAGCCGCTAAATCTAGTGCAAAACGTTCAACGACGGTCTGCTGTTGCGTGACCTCAATAGCCATGCTTTCTATTGCGTCGGTCACCGCAGCGTGTAGGGGTCCCACTTGTACCAGATCACGACGTCCGCACCTGTGTAACTAGCTTCAAACAGCCGATCACCGGGACCGGAGCCTATGGACGCCGGTGCCGGGGAACGTCTGTTTTTGGAGACGCACGGTGACGCACGGTGGCCGAGCCATGGCACGGACAGGACGTCGTCGGGGTAAGCGAGGGGCTCTTAGAGAGGGGGGAGGGCGCCAAGAAAGTGCGAAAAAGATTTTTTAATGAAAGCTTGACGGTCTTACACTTGGAACCGAAAACTATGAGTGGGAGAGGGAAGAGGCAGGGGGAAGGGGGGCGCAGAAATTTTTTTGTAACTCTGCGCCTTTCCCTTCCCCCTGCTTTTTGAGCCCCTGTGCTCAGGGGGCAGGGGAGGCGCAAGACAAATTTAAAAGAAAGAGTGCAAGGGGGGCACCCTGGGAGAAGGGGGCGCCCTGTCTAAGAACAGGGAACAAGAGAGCAAAGGGGCAGGGGGAGGGACAAACACGATCTGTCTTTGCCTCCCATATGAGAACGGGGAGGAGCGGGACAGGGAGGAGGGCGCGCCAAGAAAGTACAAAACGAATTTTTTTAAATTAAATCTCGACGGTCTTACACTTGGCACCGAAAGCTAGGAGTAAGAGAGGGAAGAGACAGGGGTGGAAAGAAGCAAGAATCTTTTTAGTGCCCCCGTCTGATAATCGGGAGTGGAGGTTAGAGGGGGGGGGGGGAGAGAGGGGGGGGGGGCGCGCCAAGAAAGTGCAAGAAACTTTTTTATTAAAGGTCAACAAAGTCTTGCACTTGGCACCGAGGCAGGGGGGCAGGGGCGCGCAAAGAATGTACAAAAAGAATAAAAAAATCCTAGACAAAGCTTTAATCTTGGCACTGAAAACTAAGAGAGGGAAGCACGATCTGTCATTGTTTTTATCTGACAGTTGGGAGCGGGAGTGGGAAGAGTCAGGGGGGGGGGGGGGGAAGGGGGCCAATAATGGAGAGGGAAGAGGAAGGGGAGGGGGAAAAGCACGATCTGTCTTTGCCCCCCCTATCTGAAAATGGGGAGCGGGAGAGGAAAGGAGGAGGCGGGCTTAGTGGAGGAGTTTCATGTTCTTTTTGTAGGCGCCATTCTCCTCCCCCTTCCCCTGCTCTTTGAGCCCCCAGAGCTCAGGGGGGGGGGGGTGGGGGGGGGGGTAGAGGGGAGGGGATGCACAAGACCAATGTACTCAAAAGTGATTAAACAAAGCATTCAAGACTGTTTGCTCGTAGCAGCTGCTGCTACGAGCAGACCTTTTAGGCCATGAACCAGCGCAGCACGCCGAGGTCAAGCGCGAGCGGCATTTT
Source organism: Paulinella micropora (assembly GCA_019918135.1). NCBI lineage: Eukaryota > Cercozoa > Imbricatea > Euglyphida > Paulinellidae > Paulinella > Paulinella micropora. The sequence goes on along the minus strand of WBZZ01006707.1, from coordinate 15,218 downwards.
CCATGTACTATTGTCTCCATCCCGAACGGTCCTTTGCTTCAGGTTGCCGGCGCTTAGTTGCTTGGGTGTAACGTTGTTGCATGTGACGCTCAAGCGAACCATTCCATTCGTGCTTACCTCAAGACTATCTTGTCGTATTGCGCTGTGACCGAGATAAAGTGGAAAGAAAGTTCCCGACGGAAAGGGGTATGTTACGACCCGCGCGGGGCGCCACGCCACAGGCAGCTCCAGCAGGGTGCAAAAAGCTCCTATCCTGGTGTAGTTATCATTCTCTTTCGGGAGGTCCTTGACATCCTCGAAGCGCAGCCGGTCTTTATCAAAGATCACGTGTCCCTCCAACATGCACAGCGGCCCCACCCTGCGGCAGGCCACCCCTGTGCCGCTGTGCCCCCAGCGGGCGAGCTCGGTTGATTCGATGGCCAGCAGCAGGCGCGGCGTGCTCAACTCCCGCACCACACACGCAAGCCGAGAGGTTTCGAAGCGCAGCGTCGCCAACTCTTGGTCGCGCTCATCCTTCTGACACTGCCTGGGCAGCAGCTCCAGTTGCAGGCCCGGGGCTAGGATGGCCGACAGGTCGGCGCAGACCCGCAGTACGCCTGCGTCCGTTTCGATCGATCGGTAGGCCTCTTGCGCATAATCGCCCGGATCCGCCGCGCTCGGCAGAACAAGGCGGGCCCTGAGGCACCCGGCGCCCAACACGAAGGCGCTGCCGCTCAGCACTGCCGCGGGGCTCAGCTTCAGCCGCAACCAGCCGTCGGCTCCGTGCCTGTCGCGAGTCAGGTCGATCCGAAGTTTTGTGCGCACTTCCGACCGCCGAGAATTTTTGCGGGTGGCCCCCTCTGTATTGCTAGCGTCGTCGGTAGTAGATGGCGCACCCCCGATCTTTCTGTGCACACTCTATGCTTTTTTTCCTGGCCAGCAACACTTTTTCTTCGGCTGTTTTTTAGGCGGTTTCTCTCCTAGGCGGCCGGTTTCGAGTTCTGTCCTGCTCTTTGAGCCCCCAAGCTCAAGGGTGGGGGGGGGGGGGGTAGAGGGAAAGAGAGGCACAAAACAAATTTAAAGGAGAGAGGGGGAAGGGGGAGAAAGGGGGCGCACCACACCCCCCCCCCCTCGTCTAGGGAAGAGGGAGAGGGAGGGTAGGGCGCGCTAAGAATGTAAGAAATAACATGCCAAGCAATTAATCTTCCTGAGCATAAATGACTGTACTGGGCTGGCAGCAAGAAAGGGAAGAAAGAAGGAGGTACTCGACAGTTACGTTGGGGCTGTATCACATGAGGGTCATGTCCGGCGAAGTCAACCCTGCCCAGCTAGCCACCGATGCCCTGTGCAGCCTAAAAGAGTCCGGAAAATGCAGGAAATTGTTGCTACAGGATTGGTTGCAAGAGGAAAGGAGGCGATGCAGGTGAGAAGTGCCAACGACGCGACAGACAACACAAGCCTTGATTAACGGCCTGCAAGTTAGTGTAAGACTTTTTGTCAAGCTTTTTAATAAATTCGTTTTTTTTTGCCGTCCCCCCCCCCCGGGGGGAGATGTGATATAGTCGAACTTTGGGAGTGATATGTCCAACAAAAGGCAGTTCTGCCGGGAAAAACTCTGCAGCACTGCCTTTTCTGGCCGTATCAACCAAAAAAAGAATTCGGGGGCGCGGTTTTTGGTCCCGCAAGATAAGGTCGAAAAAGGCAGTGCTTTGCCGGATTTTCCGGCGGAAACTGCCTTTTTTAGCCATACCACGTGGCTGAGTGGGAAAAGAAAGTAGTTCAGTTGCTGAAAAAAGGAAAGACGAGAAGGGGGCGGGCCCCCCCCCCCACACACACACATATCCACATTTATCTTCCCCCCGCCCAGTTACAAAAAAAAATTGCTTTTCTTTGGGCTATACAATATGTCCTGGCCTGTTTAAGACAGATTCTTTTGCGCTAGTCACGCAATAGAGTTCACCTACAAGGGCCGGTGCTTCAACCTCAAATGCCCTAGTAGTACGACCGAGGGTCCGGCGCGCGTCCGCAAGTGCGCCCGCTGCCGCTGCGCGACGTACTGCAGCCCGCAATGCCAGAAAGCAGACTGGAAACGAGCGCACCGTAAAATTTGCCAACAGCCCAGCAATCAGGATGCAAGCGCGTGCGCGGTCGTGTCCAGATGTCAAAGAGCTGGCGATGGTACGACATGCGCCCCTTGTTCCCGCTGGCGATGACATCAGGTTAGTGTACCTGCGCTTGGAGTTGGGAGATAAAGTGGTTAGTCAGCATATTTCCGCAGAAAAGCTAGCCAAGCCCGAGTCGACGATCCTGCGCGATGTTCTCAAGGGCTACCCATTCTCGTCCGAGCGTGCGGCGCTGGTCATGGTAGTCAGCTCCACGCTAGTGGACTTAAAGGAGGACCCGCAAAATTTGCACGCGGCCATGGGCGTGCTGACGCTGGGGAAAGAGCCGCCACCAGCAGCCATCCAAGCAGTGGCAGGCAGCCCGCCCGTGACGCCGCCGGTAGTGCTGCGGTGTGCTGCCTGCGGTCGCGCCGAAACCACGAAGTTGCACGCTTGTGGCTCGTGCCATGCCAGGCTCTATTGCAACCGGCACTGCCAAAGCACGCACTGGCGCACGGGCCACCGGCAAGAGTGCCAGAGCCCCGCGCTCAGGCTGGCCGTGCAGCTAGGCACGCCGCAGAATTATTGAGCAGCGCGACAGTCGTCCCCAGCACCAGCAAACGACCTCACGGTCATGTGCCTCGCCTTGCAGCGTTGCGTGTTGGAGCTGGCGTGCGATCCGACGTTCTTGGACGAGGACGAGTTCGAGGCTTCAGCAGGCGATGGTGACGAAACAGTGTCGTCACTAGGCCGAGAAATGGGACCAGCGGCCGAGGACGCGCTCAACGACTGGCTGGCGGCGCGCCGGGTCTGGCTCAACCGCGGGGCGGACAACGCAGTGCAGGTGCTGGAGGCCGAGGTGCGCGCTTGGGTGCCCTGGTCATTGCAGCCCTTCCTGCACGTGACCCAATATTTGCACGATCAGCGCACAGACGGTGCCGGCTAGGGTTCTAACATAGGCTAATGCCTTGTCGAGTTTTAATTAAGCATGATTTTTCTTGCACTTTCTTGGCGCCGCGGCCGGGCTGGGGGCAACACGTAGGTCGAGGTTAGCAAGTACCTTCAGCTACCAGTGTCGAGCCCGTGTCAAAAACCTGTTAAACGGAAACTGACTAGTTCCCTTTTAATTAAAGAATTTGTTTTTGTGATATGGCTAACAAAGGCAGTTCCGCCGCAAAAAACTCTGAAACACTGCCTTTTCCGGCCGTATGCAAGAACTAAGAGAGGAAGGAAATCTGTAGTTTTCCAGGGGAAACATACACACGACAATTTGGCAACAAATTTCATTCAAGAAACGGGAAAGAGAAAAAACAGAGTATTCGCCAAAGCGCCGCCGTGAAGAAAGCCGTCGGGGAAGGAGAGAAGGCGGGGGGGCGCCCCCCCCCTTTCTTCCTCTTTCTATTTCCTTCCCCTGCCCCCCTTCTCGTCCCGCTCTTTTTTCGGAGGGGGAGAAGAAGAAACATGAAAAAACTTGTCATTTGCGCAAAACAAAAAAAATAGTGCGCGTTTTTTTTTTCGCGGAAAAACATTTGATTTTTTGCGAACTTTGTGGAATGACGCCGGAACGGCCCCAGCCAAATTTGGCGCCAAATCTTGCTGTTTTTTGCCTGGGCGCATCCAAAATTTGACCATATCAGGCTTCTAATTATTAACAGAGGAAGGATTTTGTGAATTCCAATATTAAAAGTCAAGGGGCCAACGTGTTTTTTTATTTACGCGCAAAGATTTGGAAAACTTACTCGAAGGTCTGCAGAGGGAAAAAGAAAAAAAAGGAGGGGGGGGGAGGGTGAATAGCGCAGAAGCTACAAACAAAATAAATACATGCAACGCCTCCACTAATCCCCCGGCCCCTTCCTCTTTTAGTTTTCAGTGCCAAGATTACAACTTTGTCATGGGTTTTTTTTTTAATTTTTTGTACATTTCTTAGCGCCCCCCGCTCTGAGGAGGGAGGGGGATGTGCCGCGTGCTGCCCGGACGCCAAGACACATGATAAGCTAACGCTTGTTCTAAGCGTTCAACGGTGGCCCGCTGTTGCGCAACTTCGGGGGCCAGGCTTTTCATCGCGTCGGTCACCGCAGCGCATAGTCCCCCCTTGCACCAGACCCCGACGTTCGCGCCTGTGTTAACTAGCTTCAAACAGCTGGTCTCCGGCACAGGAGTCCATGGCTGGTAGAAATGGAACGTCTGTTTTTGGAGAGGTGAGGATTCGGCGGCCTTTTGCCGCCGAATCCTCACTCTTCCCTTTGTTGTCAGGCCAAAAAAAAATCCATTCCGTCTGTTCCTGTTGTTGTTGGGCAACAACTCTTTTTTTCCCTTTTTCATATTTTCCTGACCTTGCGCACGGTGGTCGAGCTATGGCACGGACAGGACGCCGTCGGGGCCGGCCGGGGCCTTTGTCCTGGCACATTGACCACCGCTCATCCATCCTCCACAGGGGCACGGTGATCTGCTCCTAGTTTTTAGTGCCCCAAGTGTAAGACCGTCAAGTGGGCCGGATGCTGCGGCAGCCTGAGGGTGCCGTTGCAAGTGTCAAGTGTGATGCTTTGTCGAGTTTTAATTCAGCGTGGACCTTTCTTGCACTTTCTTGGCGCCCTACTCTCCCTGTCCCTTCCCCTTCCCTCTCCCTCTTGTACACCGGCAAAGCACGCCCCTGCCTTCCCTCTCCCGCTCCCGCTCCCAATTCTCAGACAGTGGACTAAGACAATTCGTGCTTCCCCCTTCCCTGACTCTTCCCTCCCCCTTTCTCCCTCCCCCCGTCTGTTCCCTTTGTTGTCGGGCCAAATTCTTTTTCCTTTTTCATATTTTTCTGACCTTGCGCACGGTGGCCGAGCCATGGCGCGTCAGGCACGATTTGGCGCCAAATTTGGCTGGGCCCGTTTCAGAGGCTCAAGGAGCAGATGGAGAAGGAGGGGAAGGGCGCAGAAGCTGTAAAAGAAATAAATACGTGCAACGCCTCCACAGGTCGGCCTCCCCTCTGTTCATATATTTCTGACTCCGCGCACAGTGGCCGCGATATGGCACGGACAGGACTCCTTCGGGGTAAGTGAGGGGGGCTCTTGTCCTCCTACGACCCTTGAGTGGACCGGATGCTACGGCAGCCTGAGGTTGCAAGTGTCAAGTGTAAGTCCTTGTCGAGCTTTAATTTAGCGTAAATGACATTTTCTTGGCGCGGCCTCCTGCCTCCTCCCTCTGCAAAATCTGCGAAAATATGAAAAGTGGAACGCAACGATTTTGTTGGAACGCGTTTGCACGCGCTCTGAGGAGGGGCGAGGGAAGGGAAGCATAGCAGGGGATAAGAAGGAAGGGCCGCGCCCTTTCCCCATCCTAGCCACTCCCCCCTTCCAGCCCGCACCCGTCAGAAATCATGTGAAGAAGTCGTTGCCTGAATTACAAAAGATTCTGGATCGAATCATAAAGATGGTGGAACAACATATAATGATCGATCTTTTCACGACCTTGGTGATGCAATGCAGGATCTCCTGCGTGTGCGTACTCCGAGAGAGAGAGAGAGAGAGTAGCTTCTTCAATCTAACTTCTTCGCCCTCCTGTTTCTCTCTGTCGCTCTCCTGGGGGCTGCGCGCTGACCCGACGCAGAGACACAATGTAAGACAGTCGAGCTTTAATTCAGCGTGGACTTGCACTTTCGTGCTCTTCCCCTCCCAAAGCTTGGGGAGCAAGGGAGGGGAAGAGGCGCGCTAAGAATGGCGCAGAAGCTACAAACAAGATAAATACATGCAACGCCTCCATTAACCCTTTCCCCTCCCCCCTCTCCCCCCCATGTCTGGCGCCCTTCCTCCCTTCCATCCTACTGCCAGGGGGGGGGATAGATTAATCCTTCCCGGCCCCTTCCCTTCTTAGTTTTCAGTGCCAAGATTACAACTTTGTCACGGATCTTTTAATTTTTCTGTTGCGCACAGGCAAAGCGCGCCCCTGCCCTCCCCCTCGCTTCCGCTCTCTGCTCTTCCCTCGTCTGTTTTTTTTGTTGTCGGGCAAAAAATTTTTTTCTTTCCTCTTGTCATATTTCCGCAGGTCTTGCGCACGGTGGCCAAGCTATGGACAGGACACCGTCGAGCTTTAAATCAGCGTATTCCTTTTAGCACTTTCTTGGGCGCGCGAGCAGAGCACAGGCGGTGTCAGCCCGGGTTCTAACATAGATTTTTTAATAACAAGACGTGCGCATGATTTTGCTGCAGGCTGTGGCGTGCAAGCAAGCAGATAGTTTTAGCAAGGCCAGTAGCAGTAAAACTGCAGATTCATCCCCCAAGTAGCGCCAAAGTTGTCTACGCGCCTAACGTAGACCCCTTGTACCCGAGAACCAGACATCAAATACGTTGTCCCAGGTATCGGCCGTGACCCAAAGTAGTTGTTCGTACAAGTTCAGTAGGTCGGGTGCAGCGGCCCGGCGCAGGCCGGTGAGCAGGCGCGTCGTTGCCCACACACTGTCACGCAGTTGTTTCAGGTTCGCTGCCGTGGGTTTTTAGCCCAGCTCGTCCACGCACAAAGGCTTGTAAAGATATAAACAAGACGAAAGCTGCAAGGGACGTTGTAGCCTGGCTAGCTCCTTGTTGTACAAACTATAAAGAGAGCGCAGGGTCTGAAGGACATCGTCGACAGTGCCGAGCGGGCAGTCGTCGTCGTGGCGCACCTTGGCCCGCTTCGCCGCCGCATGTACAGGAGCGCAGCTCCGGCGGGCCGCCCGTGCTGCACGATTGTTCGCGGTAAGATTTCAATCCAATCCGGAATGGTTTTAATAAGCTCTTGTACGACCGTCGAGTGGGCCGGAGCGGCCCTAGCCGGAGTTGGCGCAAATTCTTGCTGTTTTGCCTGGGGCGCGGGATAGTACAAAAAAAAAGGCTGAATTAATTAAAAGCTCGACAAACCAGCTTGCTTGGCTCTACACTACTGCGGTTCGAGGAATGGGAGGAATCCAACCGTTTTGGGATTGCGGATAGTGCAACAGTGTTATTAGATCCAGCATTTCCATGCTAAGCTGGCAGTAATAAAAGTGCTGATCATGGCTCTCGGAAATTTCGTCTTCTGTAAAATACTTTGCCACCAAGATTTGTACGCTTGTTGGGTTATCTAGCCCAGCATCCCGTAACATAAGCATGCCCTCCTCCTCTTCAGCCTGCTTCAAAAGGCCCAGAACAGATAAATTGGATTCAGATAGCGTAGTCCAGCTGCCCGTCGTCTGCCGCACAAAAACATCTTTGTGCCACAAGGGTTTGCGCCTGCTCAGGTAGTAGTACCAAAAGGCAAAAGGACTAATTTTGTTCTGCAACATGAGGTCTGCGCACCAGAGCGAAGAGACGAGCCGCACCCCTCGGGTCACCGTAAGCTCACCAGCTAATGATTCTGCCAATTTTGGCCAATGCAGCCCCTGCCGTCCAGCCTTATCGTCTGCATACCAGCCGCAGTAGAAGCTAACAGCATTGATAAAGCCGACGACATCGTGTACTTTCGGCATCCGCCCCCCCAAGTTTCTTTTAATCTCTCTCTGTATATCTTGTGAGAAGGGCGGCTGAGAGCCAGCTATGCCGGCCTTTCTTATACAAGGAGTGATAAGCACCATCTGCGTATTGCCGCAGTCCATGACATGTATTTTCTTGCTAGCGGAGTTGTAGGTATAGCGTTGGCCGCCTGTACCTAGATAGAGAAGGCCGCTTTTTTGCAGTATCTCTCTCTGCACAGCCAGCGCCTGAAGCAACAGCTTTTCCACTGCAGGATCTGGCCCAGTTGGCAGGCTTGGCACTCGCCCACCTGCTACGGGCAGACACATGTAATATACCGTGCAATCGCCGAACCTCGCACCCCCGCCGCCAGTTATCTGAAAAGTGCGCAGCACCGGCGACACCAGCCCCTTGGTAAGGCGGTGCAAGAATAGCTGTACAACTACTGTGAAAACAAGGTCGTGTGTCCCGTCTTTGTCCTCCGCTTTTTTTGTACAGACCCGCTTCAATATCAGAGAATTGCCTAGCATGACGACATCGTCTCCTACACGAGGCCGGGGATGTTCTGTGTTCTCCTCTATTAGTTTCTGTAGCTCGTGTGCACTGCACGTGGGAATCAAGCCATTCAGTGGCACTGGTTCCGTCGACTCAAGACCGGATTTATCTTTGCAGACTTCGTTTGCTCCCTCCCCAATGGACACACTCTCTTTCAGGCAGCTTCTTATGTTGACTCTTGCTGGACCTTTGAACATATTGTCTAGCTGTTGGAGCAAATACTCAGCTGTTTCCTTTGTTTCACTGTCTGCAAAAACGTCGTCATTGCTACAGGCCTCGCAGGTGTGAATCCCCGACAACATTTTTTCCATGGCACTTTTAAATTCCTGGTCAGTCACTCGCAGATTTGAGGTGCTAGGTCCCTGCAGAGAACTTCCCGTGGGGGTTGAGTGGAAGGCGCAACTTGTTTTTGATTCACGATAAACTGCTGCCATTCTCAACTAGCTTTCTTTATATTATAGCTTAACAATTCCAGATTTGCTTTAGGAAAAAAAAAATGTCGTGGTCGCTGGCGGGGACAGGGAGCGGGAGAGAAAGTGGGCAGGGGAGAGCACGAATTGTCTCAGTCCTCACACCCCCGCTTGAGAACGGGGAGTGGGAGAGGGAGAAAGTCAATAAAGTACCCCAAAAAAATTATTAAACAAGTCTCGACAAAGCCTTACACTTGACACTGAGAACTAGGAGAGAGGGAGGCCGGTAGTTTTTCCGGGGAAATACACACAAGACAATTTGGCGACAAATTTTATTCAAGAAGCGAAAAAGAGAAAAAGTCCAGTTCGCCAAGGCGCCGCCCGCACGAAAGGTGCAGGGGAAGGGGAGGGGGAGGAAGGGAGAGGAGAAAAGAGGGGGAGAGAAGGGAAAAGGGGGGGAAGGGCGTCTCCCTCCCCCCTTCTTTTCCCCTTTTTTCTCCTTTCCATTTCTTTCCCCTGCTCCCCCTTGTCTCCCCGCTCCCCCTTCTCGCCCCGCGGGAGAATACAAAAGCTCGACAAAGTATTACACTTGGCACTGAGTATTAATGTCGGGGGTTGGAAGGCAAAGGCTTCTCGGCTCAAACAGAGGAAGGGTTTTGTGAATCCCAATATTAAAATTCAAGGGCCAACGTGTTTTTTTTATTTACGCGCAAAGGTTTGGGAAACTTACTCGAAAGTCTGCAGGGGGGCTCTCATCTGAGAACGGGGAGCGGGACCGGGAGCCAAGCAAAGCCTGGCCAAGAACTACTTTGGGCAGTCAGCGAAAAACTTTTGCTGCCAGCGCGCCGCCTGTTCAAACACATCCAGGCCCTCGTTGTCCCACTGCCGCTGCTGCGCGCGCACGTGCTCCGGCCCGTGCTGCGCCAGCCACAGCATCAGCCGGCCTAGGACGTTCTGTTTCACGCGCGACCCGGTGCAGTCGACACAACCCCCCCAAAAGACTTCCGTCCGGCACGTTCAAAGTTGTAGGCACGCGCAGCCAAGAGCAACAACATGACGCCGACGCAGGCCTGCTCCCCCAACGGGTGCTGTCCAGGCGGAGGCCGCGTTGCTTGAAGGCCTTACGGATTGAATTGAAATCTTGGGGTGAGCCCCCCAGAGATTCCTACAGCTGGGAGAGAGAAAGGGCAGCACGCGGCACATCCCCTCCCTCCTCAGAGCAGGGGGCAAAGCCCCCCGAGCCCCCCCTTCAGCCCGCGCCAGCGGGCTGTAGCAGTCTCAAGAGAATATTGCGACTGGCGTTCATGTCGCGCCCGAGTCCGCGTGGTACATGGTTAGAAAGCCAGCAAAAAACCTCGCCGGCTTCCCCAAATTTTGTGCGAGATCGCGATCGTAGACCTGCGCTCCTGCCATTTGCGGAAGTTGACTCTTTTCCAGTGAAAAAAACTTGGCCTTCTGTCGCCCTCGCTAAAAAAGATTTATTATTAAATCTTTTTTTTGTACACGTTTTCCCGGGGAGACACACAAACTCTTTTTCGGCTCACACAAGAACGGGCCGCCCGGTCCATTTAGCAGCAAATCGCGCATGTTTTGGCGGGGGGGGGGGGGCGCGATGGCTGTGTGTGATACGGCTGAAAACGGAAAGTATCCGGCAACACTGCCACTTTTGGCCATATCACGAAGGCCAAAGTCGGCATGGCAAAGAAGTGGCAAACATAGTCCACAGGCCTGAATTTAGAGGAGATCGGGGGGGGGGGCACGCCCCTCCGTGTCCCCCCCCCCATCCAGCCCGCGCAAGCGGGCTGGGAGGCGAGCGGGGTCCTTCGGCGTCGGAGTCTGTCCCCAAAGCGTCTTCAGAGTTCTGTAACCGACGAGGAGAAAAAAGAAGAAGAAGAAGAGCTGGCAAGGACGGGGCTCGGACACGGGCACTCATACTCCGCCGCCGGCGCTGCTGCCGCTTGCACGCTGAGTGCAGGAAAGGTAGTGTGCGCTTGGATGCGGAAGGCAAGCACATTGCCATGAGTGTACCCGCTGACAAACACCAGGTCTCCGTAAGCAGCCAAGGCGGGTTGGTACTCGAGCCCCGCCTGCCAGGCGCACACGTACGCCAGGCGGCCCCCGGGCGAAAAGGCCTGGACGCGCCAGCCCCCAGGGCAGTCCGCAACAAAGACCAAGCCCTGGCAAAAGGCGATAGCGTGCGGTTGGTTAAGTTTGCCTGCCTGAGAGCCCTGGCACCCCCAATGCGCGATGGGCATGCCGTCATTGGCGGAGAAGATCTGGACCCGATGGTTCAAGCAATCAACAACTTTCCCTCCGCGTACGTGATGCCTGCAGGGGAGCTGAACTCTCCGGGAAGCTTGCCTTGCTTGCCCCATACTTTGAGCAACTCTGGTTTGCCCAAGGCTGTCGCGCGCAGCACTCGAACACAATGCGCGCGGTCGATCGCCCACAAAGTGTTGCCCGACGCGACCAGCCCACTTATGCAAACCGGAAGGGGGGAAACGGAGGGAAGTGCCTCCTCGCTGCCCAGCTCCTCCTCCTCTAGCGCGCGCTTGCCAGTTCCCTGAAGCGCCAGAGAGACCAATCCGCGCGTCCGGGGGGTGGACAAGTACAAGCGACCCTGGCACGTGGCCACCCCTGTGACCTGCTCAAGCATGTGCGCGCTGCGTAGCTCCAGCAACCTGCCAAGACTCTGCTGGCACTCTTCACCTGTTTGGCAGGTAAAAATACTGTGCCCCTGCCTTTCCAACACGTACAACAAGCCGTCCCCGTCCACGCACAGACCCCCGGCGTGCCGCTGAACGCCGCCGCGCCCGGGCTGGGGCAGCACAAACTCCGCAGCGCAAGGCATATCTTGGTAAGCCCAGCGCACATCGACCTCGGCACTCCGAACCTCGCAGATGCTGCTTATTTCAGGTTCCTGCAGCGGGCACCAGAGGAGCGCCCCGTCAGGAAACAGGGTGGGTACGCGCGCCGGCACGCCCGGCGCGAGCTTTAGGCTAAGCGTCTCGCTTTTTTTGGTGTAACTCACCTTGAGTTTGTGCGCCTGTACCAACCGCTCGATTTCGCGCGTGTGCTGCCCAACAAGCTGATGGAGCCTGAGTAGCTCCTCGCTCTGTTGTCGAATCAGATCAGCCTCGTTGTCGCCCCCCTCGCCCAATGGCTGCCGAAGCTTTTCTTCCAAGGCGTGCAGATCGCGTTGCACCAGCTCCCTGTCCTCGCGTCTTTTTTGTATCATGTGCGCTCGCCCCTCGCGAGCGAGCTGGGTGCAGGCTCAAATTGTCGGAGGAGCTACAATGCTGCAGTAGCAACGATCCATTGGGCTGGACTGTAGCCTGCAGCCGTCTTTCCCCCATGGCGAAAGGCTGAGGCATTGTGCCTTGAAACGTGCCCAGAACACTCATGTCCACAACGAACAGCAACTCGCCCCTCGTCTCTGCTGCACTCATGTTTGTGTCGAACCAAATAAAAAAAATTCTGCTCCAAGAAAAGCGACGGGCGCGGGGGGGCAGGGGGCGCCAGGAGAAGGAGAAAGGAGGGGGGAGGGGGGAAGAGAAGGAAAGATGGGGGGGGGCGCCCCCCCCCCCTTCTCTTCCCCTTTCCATTTCTTTCCCCTGCTTCCCCTTCTCTCCCCGCTCCCTCTTCTCGCCCCGCTCCCTCTTCTCGCCCCGCTCCCTCTTCGGGAGCGGGGCGAGGGAGGGGGGGAAGGGGAGGGGGGGGGGACATGAAAAAAATTGTCATTTGCGCAACAAAAAAAATTTTAGTGCGCGGCTTTTTTTTCCGCGGGAAAACATTTTGATTTATGTTGCCCCGCGGAAAAATACAAAAAAAAGAGAGTTTTTTTAATTAAAAGCTCGACAAAGTATTACACTTGGCACTGAGTACTAATGTCGGGGGTTGGAGGGCAAAGGCTTCTCTGCTCAAACAGAGGAAGGGTTTTGTGAATCCCAATATTAAAAGTCAAGGGCCAACGTGTTTTTTTTATTTACGCGCAAAGGTTTGGGAAACTTACTCGAAAGTCTGCAGGGGGGCTCTCATCTGAGAACGGGGAGCGGGACCGGGCCGCTCTGGACCTGAGCGCCCCAGCCCTCCGCGTTTGGTGGGGGTGAAAGTATTAGGTGCCGTCGACACAACCCCCCCAAAAAGACTTCCGTCCGGCACGTTCAAAGTTGTAGGCACGCCTAGCCCCTCTCGTAGCAGGTACGCAGCACGCGCGCAAACCATGCATCTTCAGCGTTTCTCAGCCCCGCGCTTTTTCTGTAGACGTAAGCTCCACACCCAAAAGGTCTGTTCATCTAGCAATCGTAAGCCCAGCTCCTGCGCCTCCGGTGTGAGTTCTTTGTTGCGCGTGGCCCAGCCCCAAAACACGTCCGTCCACCTCGCAGCGGAGCCGCAGGTCGCCCCGCAGGCCCGGACCGCGGGACAGCCGCCGGGCCCAAACATCTCGCTGCCTGGCGTCTGACATATACAAAGCCTCGTGCACGTGGCACGGGAGAGGGCCCGTCTGTAGGTGCTCCACGACCAGACGGGTAAAGTAGACCCGGCGGTTGGGCACGAGCGCGCCCGAGATTTCTAGCACCCGCTGCGGGCCGCTCAGGTCGTTCGATTAGAGCACTGGCTCGGGCCCCAGGTCCGGCGCGCCGGCCGCTGCGTTGGTCCACGCCGCCAAGCCCAGGCTGACCCGCACGCTGCACTTCCGCGTCCCGGGTGCCGCACGCAGCAGCGCGCGGGTCAGCGGCGTTTTGCGCTCTAGCTGGTAGCGCATAGCCAGCTCGTGCACGTCTTTGTACGTCTCAAAGCCCTGACGGCGCCAGAAGGCCGCTACGGACGCCGGCGAGCAGTGCAGGTACACGAAGCCGGCGTTAGTGGTCCGCTCCAGGCACGCGAGCAGCCCGCGACAGAGCCTGCTGCCGGTGCCCCTCCTGCGGTAGCGAGGATGCACTTCAAATAGGTGCACGTAGGCCGCCAGGCCCTCCCTGGCGCGCTTGGCGGGTCGCTGGCTTCCGCAGCTGCTGCAAGCTCGCATAGCTAAAAAAGAGAATTTTTTGATTATTAAAAGCTAGACGGAGAGAGGGAGCGAGCGAGCAAGCGAGAGTACGGGCATCCGCGGTGTCACCGAGACCGAAGGGATATGGGAGCACCACTCTCTTCCCTCTCGCTCTCATAGTTCTCAGTGTCAAGTGTGCGTACTCCTTGCCACCGCAGTTCTGCGGCTTTATTTTGCAACCTATTAAACTCATCGTCTCCTAAGCTTTTGTTGCGCAGACGCCACTCCACTTTTTCAAGCTCGCGGCCCAACTCAACGGCTTTCCTACGCTCTTCTTCTTTTGCTTCGCGTGCCGACGCTGTTTCATACCAAGCAATTATGCCAAGGTCGATAGCTCAGTCACTAACGGAAGCTTGCTTTCCAACCAAAAAACGTGGTCGCCGTCGCAGCACGGCTCCGACGACGAACCGCAGCCGACCCACGGCAGGCACGGCGACCCCCACAACACGGTATTGTTCGCCAGCGCTACGCTAGCCACGGGGGCGCCCCGGGCTTTTTCTTCGTGGGTGTACACGAGAGGGCTCTCATACCAGTCCGAACCTTGGTTGGCCTCTCGCCTGTACATTCTGACCACACCACTGCGCTGTGTCTTGGCGCCCGTGCTTTGATCCCACTGAAAATCCCAGTAGGCGCCCACCACGGCTTCCAAACCATCGTCTGCTAGCGCGATCGAACTGCCAAACAGATCACTTTTAGCTCCTGTGCAAGCTTCGCTCTCGTTTTGGCACTCGAAGAAGACGTTTTTAATATTGCCGCTGTCAGACATCTGTTGCAACTTCTGCTGGAGAGTCCAGGGCGCATCGGCGCTAGCCCGCCAAAACAGCTACGCCGAGCCGCGCGCGTGCCAGCCGCCGGTGGGTAGGTCCGGCGTGCTTCTTACCTCCGCCAGAGGCTGTGTCAGGGGCGCTCCCACGACCGCCTCGGAAGAGCTTAGAGCGACGGCCCAGCCAAAACCCAACGCGTCCTCGCTCCCTTGCAGTACCTGCCGCTGCCGCCAACGACCGTCTTCCCCGAGCGCAAAGAGATACGCAAGGCCTCGTTCGCCGCATGACTTGCCCCCCCCCCCCCCCCCCGTGCGCAAGCTACTGCCCAAGGCGCGCCCACTAGCAAAAAATCGTTGGTTATTGCCACGGACCACCCGAAGCTAGAGTGGGGGCTTTCTGGGTACGGGCGGTAGTACCGTGTAGTTGCGCCAGCTTCCGTTGACACACACGAAGACATACACGGCATCGCACGTGCCATTGTCTACCGACTCGCAGTGCTCCGCTGGAGCTCCCACCGCCGCCCAGTCGCTTAACAGAACAAAGCTACAAAGATGCCACTGAGCCCATGGCGGGGCACCTCGCCTCTGTATTCTCAAATCCTTTCTGCCACCCCCCTCCCCTCTTACCTACGGTTGGAAAGATAGCGCACGGTGGTCGAGCATTGATTCAACGTATTCTTTTTCGCACCCTCTTGGCGCGCGAGCAGAGCACAGACGGTGCCGGCCAGGGTTCTAACATAGGCTACCGCAGCAACATGACGTGGGCCGGATGCTGCGGCAGCCCGAGGGTGCCGTTGCAAATGTCAAGTGCAATTCCTTGTCGAGCTTTAATTCAGCGTAAATTCTCTCCGTCTCCTAATTCTCAGTGTCAAGTGTAAGACTTTGTCGAGTTTTAATTCAGCGTGATTTTTC
>WBZZ01006706.1:7500-17500 GCA_019918135.1 Paulinella micropora | reverse complement strand
GCGAGACCGCCTGCTCGCCCGCGATAACAAACAGGAAAATCTGGTTTGCACTCCCCTTAAGACTTTACCTTTATCTCTCTGTTTGTTTATCTGTCTGTCTATCTGTTTCTCCTACCACTGTTCTCTTCTTTCCTTTTATCGCTGCTTCTCCTCCTCGCTTCCTCTCCCCTCACCCCTCCTCCCTCGTGTTGAGGCTCTCTCTCTCTCTCTCTCTCTCTCTCTCTTGCTCTCTATCTCTCTCTCTCTCTCTCTCTCTCTCTCTCTCTCTCCCTTTTTTTTAGCCTCTCTCTCTCTCTCTCTCTCTCTCTCTCTCTCTTTCTTTCTCTTGCCTCATACATATAAGGGGAAGGTAACGATGGCGAGGAAGATTTTTGCGAGATGGCAGTGTTGCCGCCCGTCGCACACCTCCGCAGCGACCGCGAAGTCAAACTCAAAAGCAATCAGGTCGCTAGTCTGTGTATATATACGCATAAGCTTATGAATATTCTTCACATGTATACAAGGTTACATGTTATCTCCGTAATTTCTTATCTATATATATATTTATGTATATACATACGTATATATTGACATGTTGTCAAAAGACATGTAAATGTTACAGCGTGCGTATGCATACTATCATTTAGGTATGTCTGTTTGCAATGTGGTTTGTTTTGATAGACTGCACGAGGATATCGTTCCGATCTGGAACTTTTGGAAACGCAGGTATGTGCGTGACCATACGTGTGTTTGAGGGGGAAAGAAGGAGAGGGGGGGGGGGGGGGAGAAACCAACATTCAAGCAAACACTGATGACACATAAACTGCAAATGCAAAGCCTGGAAGCCAGCTTCCTGCCCACCTCTCCCCCCCTCTCCCCCTTTCTCTCTATATATATCCATCTATCCTTCTTTATAGGCATTCAATAGTACTTGCGAGGTGCGCATGAGCCCTTTCGGTCGAGTGTGGAAATCTACCCCGCGGTGGCTGTGTGGCAAGTAAGCGGAGAGGATGGGGAGGGGGGGGGGGGGGGGGGGGGGGGGGGGGGGCAGAGAGAGAGAGAGAAGAACGAGCAATGAGGGAAAGCAAGAGACTGACTCGGTCCAGCGTGGCGTCAATAATTTTGCAGCCGATCGGTACTATGTTGCGGTGTTTCTTACTAATAGGTGGGAGTGCTTGCCGGGGAGGGGTTGGTAGTCTTTGTGTCATTTGATACCCCTGGCAAGGGCAGGCTGCGCTGGGAATACTCAAAGAAACTCATGTACAACCTTTCTTACCTTACTCTCAACAATCAGCACATTGTTGACTTCGATTTATTTGCTATTTCCCATAACAAGTTGTAAATGGCAAAGGCAAGAGCTCCTCTGTTGTTACGAACATTTCAAATGGTTGTTTCTATTGATGCGCTGCAATTACTCTGCGCTTTGCCGACTTGTTAGGTATGGCATTGTGCTACAGAGCCCTTATGCTAGCCCTCTAACTTGCTAGGTATGGGAGTCTGGTCTGCCTGTCTTGCGAGGACTTCAAGACTGAGCCGCTGTGGGCCACCGTGGCACAGCGGGAGCTGGCTCAGCTAACAGGGAAAAGGGGGAACCAAAAGGGCCTGTTCATGGCACCTGATGGCCGGCCACTGATTGCTCTGAAACCGATCAAAGGTGTGTGTGCAATATATCTCCCGATATTTACTGCAGGCAGAACATTTTCGCAAGGATCACTCAACCAGACAATGGTAGCTTCGGGTTTAGGAATAGGCAGGACGACAAGAAAAAAAAGAAGTTCTCGATGATTCGATAGCTACCTTATATTCTCCTCTAGGCGACGAGAAGGAGATATGGACTCATCTGGGAGAGGGAAGGACTGCATACAAGATGTACGAATCAACCTCTGCGTTCTTTCTTCCGTACAACGCCGTCATTTCTTCTATGCAAGCACTTGCTCGAGAAAAGCCGGCGGACGGTCGCCTTTTGCCATTCAGAGCCCAGGTTCTCGCTGTCCTCTTTTCCTACCCGCCTCATCTTGTTTTTCAGAATCTCTTTCCTGTACCAGCATCTAGTATCTCTTACTGACGCAGTTGCTGAAACAAATGCTTAGTAGGAACAGCAGAATTTCAAATGCTCAGCTTTGTAATATCTCGTTCTTTCAGTTTCCTTGTTCCCCTCCTTTTCCTTCCCGATCAGTTCATGATAAATGTTTTTTTCTTTCTTTTTCTTCAGCTCGTCGACCTTGAGCCCAACGTACCCGCGCCCGCATACCTGGCCAAGATATCCGACTACAAGTTGCCGTGTGTAAAGCATCCCGCACACCCCTTGGGCATGGCCTCTTTTGATATCACCAAGCCTTGGCCGACCGAACTGGATTCTTCATTGGACACTAGCCAACTGGCCGCCTTGCGACAAATCTTAACCAAACAGGTGGCGCTGGTCCAAGGCCCGCCCGGTACGGGCAAGACCTTCGTGTCCCTCAAAGCGCTCCAGACACTGCTGGCCAACCTGCCTGAAGACTATACCATCTACCTGCTGGCTTACCCCAACCACGCACTGGACCAACTCGTGCGCGGGTACACTTTTCACATGAGAAACTTAAAAAAAAAAAAAAAAAAAAAATTTAAAAAAAAAAAAAAAACACACACACACACACACACACACACTAAAATTATGTACAAATTCCTGCCACACTTGCAAAATGATCACCTAGTCTACTCACAAAACTTCTTTTCTTCTCAACTATGAGCCCGAAAGTCGTATAGCATTTTTCTACGTGAAATCTTCTTACCTTAACTCTAGAGTGTTGGCATTCGAGGAGAATGTGGTCCGCGTCGGGGGGCGTTCTGAGGATGAAACACTAGAACCTTACAATCTCTTCAACGCTCGCAGACGGGCAAGCCTGAGCAGATCTATGCGTTATACACTCAACAATCTGAAATTGAAGCGCAACGACCTAGCTGCTGAGGTTGAGTGTATCAAAAAGAAATTTGGAGTTGTCAGCCTCGAGTCGCTGTGGCGGTGCACATCCATGTCGCCGGCGCAGGCAGCAAGCCTTTTTCGAGGCTGTCAGCGCAAGGTTCTGCGGCCGCATATCCTCATCTCGCCTAAGATCTTTGAGGAGGATGAAGTTGACGACTTTGGCTCTGAGTGGCAACAGCAGCAAAGTCGCCGTCGACGCCAGGGCCAATCGCTGCCGTGTCCCCTTCACTTTTGGCTCACGCAGACTGATTTGAGAGTAAGTTCGAGCGAGACCAAGCGCTCCAGCAAGAGAAATTGGTAGCTGTCAGGAGCAGTCAAGTTGAAGTTGCTGGCATGGCGGGAGTCAATCGGTTCGACCAACTGCTCGAACCTTCTGAGCGAAAAGAAGCCGTCCCAGAAGCAAGGCCAAACGTACAGCACAGCAAGCGACCCGTGTTAAACAGCTCGGGATCGGACCAGAGCGACGGTGAGGTCGAAGACGAGGAGATGAAAGAGGAAGCGGCGTCACGGGCGTATATAACGAGGATCGACATTCCTCCTGGGTCCATGAGGCACTATTGAAATACGAAAGAAGCTTAAAAGCCAGAATGCAAGCTACGGAGTGGAGGGAGGCGCGCGAGCTTCTGTCCCAAATTGAGCAGGAGCTCGATATGCATCGCCTGAAGGTCCTTGAGCTGGACATGCCCAAGCGCCCGCCACAGTACCAGCGACCTTCTGCGGCCCTGCAGCAACAAACCGACCTGTGGACCCTGACCGAGGTGCACGTTGACAATATAAAAATATGTGCATGATTTTATTTGTTCTCGATTATCAATGAATGGTGCTTTGAAAAGTGATCTAGTTCGATCAAACATAACAGGGGTATGATCTATATGTCTGTCGAATTGCATGCGCACATGGTAGAGGGAAAGAAGCAATCTGCTATGGTGGTGGCTTCAAGAGCGCAGAGCACACTTTCGCACAGAGCTGGAGCAGGTCCCTCTCTTTCTCTCTCTCTCTCTCTCTCTCTCTCTCTCTCTCTCTCTGCTTCTTCTCTCTCTCTCTCTCTCTCTTTCTTTTTTTCTTTCTTTCTTTCTTTCTCTTTTATCTCTCTCTCTCTCTCTCTCTCTCTCTCTCTCTCTCTCGTTTCCCGTTGTTGCTGTTGTTGCTATTATTGTTTCTCTTTATTTCGTTTTCCTTATGATCCTTTTCTTGGGCATTCGTGCGAGTGTATATATAAAGATGGCCACCATGTAGGTTGTAGCAGAGTGGACAAAGGTGTCGGAGAGTCTGCAGGAGATTGAGAACTTGCAGGACCGCCAGGTCTTTGCTGAGGCGCGCGTTGTTGCGATGACCACCACAGGCGCAGCAACCAAGGTGCTCTCCCTTCACTCCCTCCTTCCTTCTTTTGGTCTCTCGCTAGATCGCTCGCTCTCTTTCTTTTCTTTACTTTCTCTATCGTTCTCTCATTGTCTCTGTCTCTATCATCTTTTCCTTCGCTGCATTATTTTTTCTTCCTTCTCCTCCTCACTTTCCTTTGAATTCATCGTTTTTCTCACTCATCTCTTCTTCTTCTTCTTCTTCTTCTTCTTCTTCTTCTTCTTTCGTCTTTTCTCTTTCTGTGCCGCTCACAATCCATCCATCGATCCATCATTCTTCCTCGTTCTATTTAAGCTTCTTTTTCTCTACACTTGTCTGCACCTCTTACATCATAGTACAGACTACAGTATCTGTTCTGAACGATAAAGCGCCGAGTTGGCTTCAATAGTCTTTTTGGCCATATCATCGCACGGAGGTTGCCGAATTACTATCAGACAAATCGAGAAAAAAAGAAGCCTCTGACTGTGCTGTTTTTTACATCCTCTCTCCATGTCTATCATGCGTTATATTAGGTAAAGCTGTTGCGTTTGGTTCAGCCCAAGATCGTGTTCGTAGAAGAAGCTGCGGAGATTTTGGGTCACTACTAACGAACTAGCTACGATACACATGCCTATAGTATCACATCCACCTATGTTCTCACTCTCTCTCTCTCTCTCTCTCTCTCTCTCTCTCTCTCTTTCTCTCTGTGATGTGTGTGTCTTTAGAATCGCACATGCTGGCGTCCCTGTTGCCGTCGGTGGAGCAACTTGTGTTGGTAGGGAGAGATTTAGAGCAATGTCTACAGAGATTGAGGCACATGCCATGTACGCGCAGGTGGGAGACCATCAACAACTCAGGCTCAGCACCGCGCACCATCTGCTGGCTACCCAGGTGAAGATATCTCTTCTTCCAAGCATTTTCCCTGCGCTTTATACGAATTTGCTTATTAAGCCCCCTTCCTTCCCCCCCCCCCCCCCCCCCCCCTCCTTCCTTCCTCCCCCCCCCCCCCACACACACACACAGACCCGAAAAATTCCCTTTTTTCTCTTCCTTCCTCCCTTCCTCCCTTCCCTCCTTCCTTCCTGGGTCGACTGGCGATGGTCTTGCATATGCGGCCTTGTAGTACAAACTGGACGTGTCCCTTTTCCAACGGCTGGTGGATGCCGGCGTGGAGAAGGTAGTGCTCTCTGTACAACGCAGAATGCGCCCAGTTATTGGTCATCCCGCCCACCCCCCACACTTCTCCTTCTCCTCCTCCTTTTCTCTTGTTTTCTCATCATTTTCTCCTTCTCTTCAACATTATGTTCTTCTTCTTTTTCCTCTTTTTCTAATTGTTCATCCTTATATTTTTCTTCTTCTTCTTCTTCTTCTTCTTCTTCTTCTTCTTCTTCTTCTTCTTCTTATATTTTTCTTCTTCTTCTTCTTCTTCTTATATTTTTCTTCTTCTTCTTCTTCTTCTTCTTCTTCTTCTTCTTCTTCTCGCTGATCACTTTGTCTTCGTGTTATCGAAATCCAGATCTCTGCCATATGCACATATAAGCCTACACAGGGAAGCTGTCCAAGCTGCACTACGACGTTCCGATCACAGATGATCCTTCGGTACTACCTGCTCCTTATTGGGTGAGAGGAAAAAATTTATCGGGTTTTCCGTTTTCTTCCACTGCCGTTTGTAAAGCGGCGGAATAGTTGGTTGAAGACAGAAATTTGATGTAAATCATGTTCGTGCTGTAATTGCGTACGCTTCCTTTGCCTTTTGCCGTGCGCATGCTGGTCGCGCAAGCTTTGCAAAGGCAATAGACTCTACCCTTGTCCCGCTTGCGCTGCCTTCTCAGCGCTGGCAAAGAAGTAGACGAGCTCACCTCTGTTTCCTTGTCGGCACGGAGCATAGGTGCAGTCTTATCCCGAGGTCAAGGGTGTGCCATCTCCTCTCTTTTTGCTCAGCCATGACAAGGCAGGTCGTACCCTCCATTCTTCTCTCATTCTTCTCTCATTCTTCTCTCATTCTTCTCTCATTCTTCTCTCATTCTTCTCTCATTCTTCTCTCATTCTTCTCTCATTCTTCTCTCATTCTTCTCTCTCTCTCTCTCTCTCTCTCTCTCTCTCTCTCTCTTGCTCCCCTCCTCCTCCCTCCTCCCTCTTATTGTTCTTCTCTTTTCATTCCGCTTTTCATCAAACTCTTTTTCTGTCTCTCTGTCTCTCTTTTCAATCGTTGAGCACTCGCGATAATAATATAGTGTCTAAATTGCATGCACGACCTCATGTGTATGAACACACAACTTAACGTCTCTTGATGTGTGTTGCTTTGATGTGCAGTCGCAAAGCCACTCCAACAGACACGAGGCCACGTTTGTGGTACACTTCGCGAGGTACTTGCCAGTGCCAGGACAAGAGAGAATACGCAAGGGTGGGAACAATCACAAAAGATGAGTCACGAAATTTCAAAAGCCAATCCAGGCAATAGACAAGAAGGGAATAAAAGTCAGGATAGGACAGAGACAAGAGACGGAAGAAACAAAGCCGATGATAGTTTACATGCAGATCTAGATAGTACTGGGAATGGGTTTCTGTCTTCAACCGTTCATGGTTCACGTGCAGAGGTATCTGCAGCAAGGCTATCAGCCCTCTGAGATCACTATCCTCACAACGTACTCTGGACAGCTGCGCCTCATCAAGGTAGGCAGGAAGTGAGAAGATATTTGGTGTGTGTGTGTGTGTGGAAGAGAAAGAGGGAGGGAGGAGTGTGTGTGTGTGTGTGTGTGAGAGAGAGAGAGAGAGAGAGAGAGAGAGAGAGAGAGAGGCGGACTAGCAGGTACGTGGGGTGGCTCTCATCTGTAGGTGTGTGTATGTTTGCGCATTCCAGGTACCAAGCATGGAGATGAATAGATTTCTAGGTAGTTCAGTGCATGCATGGTTAGAGGTTGCTGCCAGGCACGACAGCCATATCTTAGCTCGCCAGCCACAAAATATCAAAAGGGGGAGGGGAAGGGGAAGGGGGGGGGGGGGGGGGGGGTCATACCGATAGTTTCATCTGCTTGCTGGCGTGTGTCTTACAGCTCGTGAGCGTTTTCCCAACGATCCCGCCTGGCACGGAGACAGCACCAGCACAGGCGGCCGCGTAGTCCGACGAGTGGTGGACAAGTAAGACAACCACACACAAGCACGTACACGCACTCACATGCCACGCCAGAGAGCATATTTAGTAATGTGCCGCGTTGTAGGTATCAGGGTGAGGAGAACAGGATTGTCCTCTTGTCTCTGGTGCGTTCGCGGGCTCAACACTCAAAGACAGAACAGAGGCGCAACCCACTGGGCTTCCTCAATGTTGACAACAGGTCTTGTGCTCCTTTCACCTTCTGGACCATTGCCTTTGATCCTTCATTAAAACATGTGCTTTTCAGTTTAAAAACCACGTACCTTGCAACTTACACATGCAGCACTTACGTGTCCGCTGGTATAATGCATGCACGTGTACGGCAGAATGTGCGTGGCGCTGTCTCGGGCAAGGGAGGGCTTCTACGTGATTGGCAACTTCAGCATGCTGCAGGAGCACACCACGACCTGGGCCAACATCTGTGCCCAAGTGCCCGGTATACAAACGAGCATGATTAGTGACAGAAGCGTAGGAAATTAAGCAGGAAAGGAAGCAGAGACTTCCCAGAATGCACAAAAGATAAAGCACGTGAGGCAATGGAAGAGCGAGAGTCGCGTGCAACGTGGTCAGATTCCTGCTTGTTCCTCTTGTCACAGGCCACCTGGCTACTAAACTGTCTCAAGTGCTCGGTGCACCAGCAAGGCTCTGAGGTCATGAATGATAATGATAATAATAATAATAATAATAATAATAATAATAATAATAATAATAATAATAATAACAATAATAATAATAATAATAATAATAGTGCTTCTCTGTCAATGGCTGATGCATTTCTGCACATGCGCCTCCATCGTCTCACCCGTGAGGGGAGTACGAAGAATTGACGATAAGCTCTAATGACACCCCCGCAAGGGCAGTTCCAACACTTCCAGACGGGCCGGTATGTTCAATGAAAATACTGGTCCAGAAATAGACCGGTATGTTCAATGAAAATACTGGTGGCACCGACGGGAATCGAACTGGCGACAGGGCCCAGATGGTAGAACTTGACCACTGGGCTATCACGGTGTCCATAATAATAATAATAATAATAATAATAATAATAATAATAATAATAATAGTGCTTCTCTGTCAATGGCTGATGCATTTCTGCACATGCGCCTCCATCGTCTCACCCGTGAGGGGAGTACGAAGAATTGACGATAAGCTCTAATGACACCCCCGCAAGGGCAGTTCCAACACTTCCAGACGGGCCGGTATGTTCAATGAAAATACTGGTCCAGACGGATCGGTATGTTCAATGAAAATACTGGTGGCACCGACGGGAATCGAACTGGCGACAGGGCCCAGATGGTAGAACTTGACCACTGGGCTATCACGGTGTCCAAATAATAATAATAATAATAGTAATAATAAATAATAAATAATAATAATAGTATTAGTAGTAGTAGTAGTAGTAGTAGTAGTAGTAGTAGTAGTAGTAGTAGTAGTAAGAACCATAATAATCATTCATAATCATTAATGATCATGATAATAATCATGATGATGATAATGATGATAGTAATAACCATGATAATAATCATGATGATGATGATGATGATGATGATGATAATGATAAGAATAATAACAATAATAATAATAATACTATATCTGAGGCGTACTGATGCAGCTAATGGCATATCCTCAACGGACATAAGCCTCCAATACCCTTGTTCGAGGTCCTCCACCCCCCCGTGTCAGTCTCTCGCCTGATGATCGGGGCCACCGATGGAGCTCCTGAGGGCAAGACTGCACTAAGCCGAGGTTATTCCGCAGTCCCAGCAACCTCTTGCAAGACGTCACCGAATGTGCAAGTGCATACACCAAGCGCGGTTGCTAGAGCTGCCTCGAAACCCCGCCCATAACAATCTGGTGTCTGCTGGGTCCTGGGCTATCAACCAGCATATGCGGAGTTTAAGATCTTTTACGCGCGCAACGACCCTCCTCCCCAGCATCTACCACCAAAGGGTTATGAGTTGGCGTCACAGTTTAACGCCTTGAGGCCATTGGGCTGGAACTCTGTTTAGCAAGTGTGACTAGGTTTTTTCATCGGGATTTCCCTCAAATATGTCACAGTCAACACTCCAAGGCAGATTTACTATATCTGAGGCGTACTGATGCAGCTAATGGCATATCCTCAACGGACATAAGCCTCCAATACCCTTGTTCGAGGTCCTCCACCCCCCCGTGTCAGTCTCTCGCCTGATGATCGGGGCCACCGATGGAGCTCCTGAGGGCAAGACTGCACTAAGCCGAGGTTATTCCGCAGTCCCAGCAACCTAATAATAATAATAATAACAATAATAATAATAATAATAATAATAATAATAATAATAATAATAATAATAATGATAATAATAATTGTAATAATAATAATAATAGTACTTCTCTGTCAATGGCGAATGCAAATCTGCACATGTGCCTCCATCTTCTCACCCGCAAGGGGAGTACGAAGATTTGACCAATAGCTCTACTGACACAGGGTATCATCATCATCATCATCATCATTATTATTATTATTATTATTATTATTATTATTATTATTATTATTATTATTATTATTATTATTAAATCTGCCTTGGAGTGTT
>WBZZ01006706.1:0-2500 GCA_019918135.1 Paulinella micropora | reverse complement strand
ACGCAGCCCGTGCAGAAGCTGCTGCCGGACTGTAGGCATCAGGAGACCATGGCCTGCTCCACCGCGCCCGCCGCGCACTCTTGCACCGTATGCAACTCTTGTTGTCTTGCTATGGCGTTTACTGTCTTCCGTCTTTCTATTCTTCCTTTTTTTTTTCTTCTTCTTAATTATATGGTTTCTTTCTTGATTGCTTTGAAGTTTATTTGCGTTCTTTTGCCTTTTTTTCTATCTTTTTTCATTTCTTTTCTTGGTTCTTTCTTCCGAGTCCTGTTTTTATTTCTTTTCTTAGTTGTTCTTCCGTGTCCTGCTCTTATTCATTAAGCTATTTCTTTCTTTCTTTGTCGTTGTCGCTGCTGCTGTTTTTAGCTACTGCAGTCACAATGTTGCCCTCACTTTATCATTTTCGTATTCGCCTTTCTTCATGCCAGCTCCTTCTCTCCTTCACCTTAGACTCGTGTGTCCGGTGTTTTTCCTATCTGTGGCCATCCCGATACCTACGTCTGCGGTCAGCGCAAGCTAGCTCGCAGGGAGGGCAAAACCCTTGCCTGTACACGAACCTGCGACTCAGCCTTGCCCTGCGGTCATCCCTTTTCTTGGCATGGCTGCTTTTGCATACAAAGTATATGCATGTGTGTGAAAACCATGTTATTTGCTCCTTCTCTAGATCTTATTCCTTCATTATCAAGCTTCCGTGTTGTCGCTGTTGCTGTTGTTGTTGTTGTTGTTCTTCTTCTTCTTCTTCTTCTTCTTCTTCTTCTTCTTCTTCTTCTCCTTCTTCTTCTTCTCATCTAGTTGTGACTATAACGTCTTGTTCTCTCATCCCTCTCGTCATTTTCCAAGTTATCTTTGCCCATAGTCACCCCGTTTTATTTATTTTCCTCAGCCTCTCACGCTAATCCCAAACCTTTTAGGCAGTAAATATTTCGAATCAAGCACGGTAGACATAGCTAGCCTTTTGCAGACACGTGCTTAATATTGTATTTTTCCTTTTTGCTGTGTTTCACAGGCGATCTCTGCACTGCACGCTGTCATGCAGCGAACCCCACAGCACATGCCGAGTGTAAAAAGAAGTGCGCTCGCAAGCTGCTGTGCGAGCACTTGTGCGGGAAGCGGCATCTATGCACGTCCATGTGCCCGCCCTGTGGTCTGCCGTGCGCCACCTCGTGTGCGCACAGCAAGTGCTTACACGCCTGTCAGGTCGCCTGTGCGGAGCTTCCTTGCGCTGATGATAACAAGCATATCTAAAACGTGAACACCATCTTACAGACAGACAGGCAAAAATTGCTTACATGCAGACAAACAAATGATCTGCCATCAATGGCATATGCCACTTATTATTATTATTATTATTATTATTATTATTATTATTATTATTATTATTATTATTATTAGTATTAGTATTATTACTATTATTACTATTATTACTATTGTTATTATTATTATTATTGTTGTTGTTGTTGTTATTATTATTATTATTATTATTATTATTATTATTATTATTATTATTATTATTATTATTATTATTAGCAGTAGTAGTAGTAGTAGTAGTAGTAGTAGTAGTAGTAGTAGTAGTAGTAGTAGTATTTTGAATAAACCTCTTGTCCTCTCTCTGCGTTGTCTGTTCTCTAGGAGTACTGTCCACCGTGCACTGAGCCCTGTCTGTGGGCCTGCGAGCTTCTCAAGTGTACGCGCCAATGTTCCCAACCATGTGATCGCGGGCCATGCGAAAAGTCCTGCCGTCGCAAATTACTTATGCCTCTTGTCCTTATACATAATTTGCAGTTGCGTCTATCCAACTCCTGGCGTTGATTGCGTTGTTGCTGAGGGGGAAAGCCTGCATGCTTGTTTGTGAATCTTGAAATGAGGAAGTGAGTGAAAAATGAGATATTCATGTATATATGTATGTATGTATGTATGTATGTATGTCTATATGCGTCTGAATGTATTGCTAAGTTGTGAATCTGTGTTCATCTATGCATGCAAGTATGTTTGAGGAGAATCTATCTATATGTTTCTCTTCATGCACATATGTGTGTTATAGACGTGATATGTATGTATGGATGGTTATATTTATGTAATGATTGTATCGACGCTCTCTTTCTCAAGGCGTAAAACTGCCTCTGTAAGTGTATCTAGGGGAGGGGGAGGGGGGGGGGGGGAGGGAGAGAGAGAGAGAGAGAGAGAGAGAAATGTTACATCTTCCTTTCCGTTGCAGTTTGTGGTCACCCCTGCCTGTGCGTTTGCGGGGAGCCTTGCCCAACCCACTGCGCCCGCTGCCACAAGCACCAGCCAGTGTACTCAGACCTGTTGCTGGAAGAGGAACTGGGCTCGTTTGTCAAGGCAAACTCCCTAGCGCGCTTCGTAACGCTTCCCTGCCGTCATAGCTTTGAGGTGCGGGGACTGGATCGCTGCATACAGGCCCAAATGAACGCGGGCAGCGAGGCACAGCAGGGTATCATATTATATTTCACCGCAAGAATGTGCTAGTATCTGGGTGGGC
>WBZZ01006705.1:47500-52500 GCA_019918135.1 Paulinella micropora | reverse complement strand
AGATTGAGAGAGAGAGACAGGGAGAGAGAGAGACAGAAAGAGAGAGAGATAGAGAGATAGAGAGAGAGAGAGAGAAAGAGAGAGAGAGAGGGGGGGGGGAGAGAGAGAGAGAGAGAGAGAGAGAGAGAGGGAGAGAGAGATGTGCTGGTGGGCATGAGCCATCTCACGCAACATGGAGAAAACAAAAACAACAAACAACAAACAAACAAACAAAAACAAAACAAACAAAGCAATCAAACAAAACAAACAAACAAAACAAACAAACAAAACAAACAACAAAACAAATCAAAACAAATAAAAACAAATAAAACAAACAAAATAAACAAAATAAACAAAACAAAACAAAACAAAGCAAAACAATCAATCAAAGCAAACAAAACAAAACACAAAGCAACCGTTTTTGGCCATGGCGAAACAAATGATGCCTTCCTCCGCATCCCCCGCGCTTTGTACCTACATACATATACACAACATACATGCACATAGGTACTTAATCCCCTGCGACGCATCTCCTGCGCTCTGTAACTACCTACATACATACGCACATACATACATACGCACAAACTTACATACATACATACATGCATACATACATACATACATACATACATACATAGATTACATACATTACATACATTACATACATACATTACATACATACATTACATACATACATTACATACATACATACATACATACATACATACATACATACATACATACATACATACGTACGTACGTACGTACGTACGTATACATACGTACGTATACATACGTACGTATACATACATACGTACGTACGTACGTACGTACGTACATATATACATACATACATACATACATACATACACATACATACACATACATACATACATACATACATACATACATACATACCATGCATACATGCATACATACATGCATGCATATATACATGCATACGTACGTACGTACGTACGTATATGTACGTACGTATACGTACGTATACGTACGTACGTAGTACGTACGTACGTAACGTACGTACGTACGTACGTACATACATACATACATACATACATACATACATACATACATACATGCATGCATGCATGCATGCATGCATGCATACATGCATACATACATACATACATACATACATACATACATACATATTCATTCATTCCTTCATTCATTCATTTCATTCATTCATTCATTCATTCATTCATTCATTTCATTCATTTCATTCATTCATTCATTCATTCATTCATTTCATTCATTCATTCATTCATTCATTCATTTCATTCATTTCATTCAATTCATTCATTCATTCATTTCATTCATTTCATTCATTCATTTCATTCATTCATTCATTTCATTCATTCATTCATTCGTTCATTCATTCATTCATTCATTCATTCAATTCATTCAATTCATTCGATTCATTCGATTCATTCATTCATTCATTTCATTCATTTCATTCATTCATTCATTTCATTCATTCATTCATTCGTTCATTCATTCATTCATTCATTCATTCATTCATTCATTCATTCATTTCATTCATTCATTCATTCATTCATTCATTCAATTCATTCATTCATTCATTCATTCATTCATTCATTCATTCATTTCATTCATTCATTCATTCATTCATTCATTTCATTCATTCATTTCATTCATTCATTCATTTCATTCATTCATTTCATTCATTCATTTCATTCATTCATTCATTCATTTCATTCATTTCATTCATGTAGGTCGTATGTTACTTGGCTTCGTCCCGCCGGCCTGGATGCCGCCGCCGCCGTCCTAGATAGATAGATAGATAGGATAGGATAGGATAGGATAGGATAGGATAGGATAGGATAGGATAGAAAAGGATAAGGATAAGGATAAAGGATAAAGGATAAGGATAAAGGATCAAGGATCAAGGATCAAGGATCAAGGATCAAGGGTAAAGGGTAAAGGATAAAGGGTAAAGGATAAAGGATAAAGGATAAAGGATAAGGATTAGGATTAGGATTAGGATAGGATAGGATAGGATAGGATAGGATAGGATAGGATAGGGTAGGGTAGGGTAGGGTAGGGTAGGGTAGGGTAGGGTACAGGGTATAGGGTATAGGGTATAGGGTATAGGGTATAATAGGGTATAGGGTATAGGGTATGGTATAGGGTATAGGGTATAGGGTATAGGGTATAGGGTATAGGATATAGGATATAGGATATAGGATATAGGATATAGGACATAGGATATAGGATATAGGATATAGGATATAGGATATAGGACATAGGACATAGGACATAGGACATAGGATATAGGATATAGGATATAGGATATAGGATATAGGATATAGGATAGGATATAGGATATAGGATATAGGATATAGGATATAGGATAGGATAGGATAGGATAGGATAGGATAGGATAGGATAGGATAGGATAGGATAGGATAGGATAGGATAGGATAGGATACGATAGGATACGATAGGATAGGATAGGATAGGATAGGATAGGATTGGATTGGATAGGATAGGATAGGATAGGATAGGATAGGATAGGATAGGATAGAATAGAATAGAATAGAATAGATAGATAGATAGATGAGATGTCGCAAAGGAATGTAGTCCTTGCAAAGGAACGCAGTTTCACATCAAACAGTAATTTGTGTACTGTGCATGTGTCCGGTGGGAATCACGGGTAGACTGTGTTCTGGAAAAAGAGGAGGAAGGACGTTGAAGAAAAAGGCAATCTAGGAATGGAGAGTGGGAGGATAAGGAAGAAGAGAAAGAAAAGGAAGCCGTTAGTCCAAGTGTTTTGAGCACCGTAAGCTTGCGCAAGCTACAATGATGACATTGTATGAGGCCTAAACCCCCGCAGGGACCTAGCTCGGGCTATGCAACACTGGACGGCTATGATGGAATGCAGTCACCAATACGGACTAGAGGAAGATTAGTCCAATTTTTGACTGCACAGGAGCGATAAATCGCAAAAGAGCAACGAGCTACGCAGGAGGATAGCTTGAAGCAAAGGGATTTGTATTGGGGATGGGAAAAACCCAAGGCGCGGAAACATCGATGAACAGAACCATGCCGCGAGCCCCGCATTCGATTGGTCGAAGGTGGCAGGTCCATCCGTTGTCCTCGATTTGAGATTTGAGCTTGTTGTATCGGTTGGTCTTGTAGGCTCGTGCGTCAAGGATGTTTTCCTCGACCGGGCACGTTAGCTCGATCAGAATACATATCTTGGTAGACAGTGACCAGACAACGATATCGGGGCGGAGGTCAGTGACACAAATGTGGACAGGAAAGGCTTGCTCAGAACCGGTGTATTGGGTTTGGAGTTGCCAATCGTTTGCAGTGTCAAGCAGGGATGGTCGATGAAATGACTGTCTCTTAGGCTTCTGCTCGCCCTCTTTCACAAACATAGACTTTGATTCATTTTGGTCTATAGGGGAGCGTTTGTTATGGCTCTCGATGTGTTTTTGAAGGGGAGCTTCAATAGTGCAGAGCACAGAGTCATGACGCCAGGTATAGCGGCCTTGTTTGAGGGCAACATGGCAACCGGAGAGGATGTGGCATAGATGTGCTTGACCAGAACAGAGGGCACACTTGTTGTTGGGAATGATTCCCCACAGACGTCTAAGGTCGGGGGTAATAACCGAGTTGGTGCTCGCGTTGATGACCCAAGAGATTAAACAGGGATTACGGGTTCCGATGAGGCGAGCCCAGGAGAGGTCGAAGGGGCATGCGTCTTCAAAACGAAGGAAGCACCCTTGGATGGCTTTGTCCATGTCATGCACTGTGGTTGTCTCAAGTATTGTCTCAGCAGCTAATTCTAAAACCCTGTCTTTGCGGTCTGTGATGGAATGTTCTTTTGGGTAGCGACCATGGCCAAGTCCGAGATGATCGGATTGGCCTCGATGTTTGAATTCAAAATCAACTTGTGCCTCAAGCTTTTCGAGCACAGGCTCTGGTTTCCAGATAGTTCGAAATGTTTCGTGTTTCGTCAGGTTCATCGCATAAATGGACGAGAGGTATTTATCTGGGCAGTACTGCAGCATTTGAGCACGGTTGATTTGAAGTCGCTGGTAAAAAGAGACGATGGATTGGAGCTGTAGACCGAATTTCGAGCGTGGGCGGTAAAGGCAAGAGACCAGAGCTCTTTTGTAGATATTGGCCCATTTTTTGAGGAAGCGGGTCGCAATTTTCTCAAGGGTTTTGGCGAAAGATAAGCAGAGGTCATACATGAGAAATGGCCAGGCAAGTGACTGGACAGCGTAGTGCTGGTATAGCCAAAGCTTCATAAAGCCATTGATCGAGCAGCTATCGATGGCTTGCATAGAAAGAATGAACTTCTTTTGGATTGCTGCACGTTGTTCGTTTTCGCTGAGGTCATGGTAGACAATCCATCCGAGGTCTTTGAAAGGCTTGTCAGCGATGAAGTCAATCGGTTTGCCAGTAATAGTAAGGGCGGGGTCGAAGGGTGGGAACGAGATCGGCAATAATCGTTTGAGACCCTTATAGTCGTCGGCTTTAGTCCAGTATTTGAAAGCAAGGCTTTTGCATTTGGGCGGTTTCGCGGCCATTGTTCTGGACCATGACAGAAATTTGTCAATCATGTTGATGGACGATTGACAGTGTTTCGGGGATCGGCAGTGTAGTTTGAGGTCGTCAGCATAAGCAGCTTCGTGCACGATGACTTCATCTGTTGAGGTCTTATGCTTGAAATGATAACAGTTGTTTTTGGTCAAGGATGATAGGAGGTCAAGGAGTAGGTTGAAAACTATGTTGAAAAGGAGAGGAGAAATGCAGCATCCTTGAAAAACGCAAACAGCAAAAACAAAGGGTTCTGATGACCAATCTTTCCCTTCGTGGCTACTAAGAGTCGTAGTATAAAAAGATTATGCGAGCAAACATAGGGGGCACGTGGTACCACCAGAGAGCGAACTGGATCAAGTTGTGGTTTACGCTTCCAAAAGCGTTTTGTAGGTCAATCCATGCTATGACCAGTTGGCGATAGT